>OU611755.1:1157986-1297986 GCA_914767535.2 Dunaliella primolecta | reverse complement strand
GTCCAGAAAATGTCATTCCCAGAAATATTTTATTTTGCGGGAGGCGCCAGAGGGGGGTTACCATTGTCAAATGCCCGCCAAACTTGTCTGGGCCTGTTGGAGCTTTTAGGGTGCAACCTTTTGATGTAGGTTTGTTCTTTGTGCCTCTGGGACAAATCTCATCAAATGATTGGGGGGAGGCGCCTCCGTGTGCGTGTGGCAGTGAGGTGGAAAAAGAGCACGCCTCACTGTATGCTGAGGTGTGGGAATGAGGTCAACTGGCGTCCATCTTGAGTCCCAGGCATGCAGGAGTACTAAAGGATTCAAATGATTGTGCCCTGCACCATCAAGTGGCCGGGAGAGGGGCTAGGGTTCATCTGTCTAAGGCCACAATGGGGCCCAAATCTCTTGGAGGTCAAGCTGCAACGGGGTGTGCCAAAAATGACAGAAAATTCGCTCTGGCCCCTGGCGACATTCCTGCACGCTCCTGACATTATAGAGGAAATGTTTATGAAAGTCCGGTCAAAGCTGGCACCTAGCTTGCACTTTAGAAAAGACTGCTCCTTCTCTGAGGGCACTCATCTGGAAGCTTCCTGCACATTTTGAACATGTAGGATATTTTTTTGGTTACATGAATTGCATACTCTGCATCAAGTTGAAGTTGGCAGCTTTGCATCATTGAGGCAGAAATCAAGTTTACAAAAAGTTTCACCTGATCATGATCAGGCTACATCTCAAAAATGCCCGGGAGTTCCCGAACCAAAGGTATCAGTGTCGACTAAGAATGATGCCTTCTTTGCACCGACAAACTTTGGTCCGGCATCTCCGCGCACTATTGAGATATAGCCCCAGGAAGTTTCACACAATAAGGACCTCCCCTCTGGAGAGGCGCCAATAAATATTCAGTTCATCGCAAAATCCCCAGTTTTGCTACGATAGTGGTGCCCAAAGGGCCAACTTCCATCCATTTTTATGGACATATGATGTTAGCACGGTAGAAAATGCGTAATGTGGGAATTGAGAATGTCCCCAGGGTAGAGCTGTGGACCTTTCTCAGCGATCTGAGGCCAGGGAGATTTCAGGTCATCCAACTTCCTTCATACCTTGGTAAATCTGGATTCTCTTGATTTTCTTAAATTGATGAAGATTGACGTAGTTTAGTAGAAGTTTGGGACACAAGAAGGAGCTTATTTATCCATGTACATGGATGGAGGGGAGTTGTCCATCTCTGGTACCAGAAAAAGCGATTGTGTTTTGTTTGGCAAAGCGCCCCATATGTTTGATCAGTGGGCCATGTTTGATGTTAGATCATTGGTTTGATCAAACCCCATATGTTTGATCAGTGGGCCAATCATGCTTGACAATGCTGCGGTGCTACAGTCAAGGAACCAATGTGGGCACAGGGCTTTAAGTTCTCAGTGACCTACGTCACTGTTTGTTCCACTGTAGCCTTTAGCAAATGAAATGCTTGTTGTGCCATACAGGTGCTTTTGTTGTGCCACGCAGGTACTGGCTGTGCATGCACATGCTTGCTGTGCCATGCAGGTGCTTGCTGTGCCATGCAGTTGCTTGTTTTGTGCCACGCAGGTGCTTGTCGTGCATGTGGTTGCTTGTTTTGTGCGAGCAAGTGCTTGCTGTGCATGCGGTTGCTTGTTTTGTGCCACGCAGGTGCTTGTTGTGCCAGGCAGGTGCTTGTTGTGCCATGCAGTTGCTTGTTTTGTGCCACGCAGGTGCTTGCTGTGGCATGCAGTTGCTTGCTGTGCATGCAGTTGCTTGTGTTGTGCCACGCAGGTGCTTGATGTGCATGCACATGCTCGCTGTGGCATGCAGGTCCTTGCTGTGGCATGCGGGTACCTGTCATGCACCGGAAGTGTCGCTGCACTCTCCTCCTTCGCATGCACCTCAGTTGTGCTAGGCGCCAATTGCATGCTTGGCAGGGGCCTGCTAAGAGCACGCAAGCCATCATTCCTGCTGCAATCTAGGTCACATGCTGGCAAACGTTGCAACCCCTGCAGGTGCCTGTCGCGCGCATGAGCTGCTACTGCTGTGGTGCTGAGGGGCACAGAGGGGAGGACTGCCCGCACGAGAACAGGCCTCACCTGAGTGCTGAGCGGCAGGGAGATGTCAAGCGGGCACAGGTGCGTGCATCTGTGTGTGTGTGTGTGTGTGTGCGCGCATGTGTGTGTGAAAGAGAGAGAGAGAGAGAGAGAGAGAGAGAGAGAAGGCCTCGTGTGAATGCCATGAGAACAGGCCTCATTTAAGTGCAGAGTGGCAGAGAGGTGTCAACCAGGCACAGGTGTGTGTGTGTGGGGGGGGGGGGGGGAGGGTCTCTGTGTGGGTTCAGGTGCAGGTGCAGTTTTGGGTTTGTGCAGGTTGTAGGGTCATGTATGGGTCTGAGGTCAGTCTGTCGCAGCAGCAGCTGGAGCAGGACGGGTTTGGAAGTTCTGCATAATCTTGATGGAGTTCTTTGGCTCCGCAGCATGGTGTTGAACAGTGGCAACATATGTACGTGCGGGTGCAGTCTGGAAGGGTAGACTAGCAGCTGCCGCTCCATCCAGACGGTACAGTCCCATCCCTCCGGACCGTTTCACAAGACCAGCAGCTGCTCCTTTGTAGCTGCTCCTTCAGCAGCTCCATGACTGTGAAAGGGAAGCTGCTGCTCCTTCAGCAGCTCCATGACTGAGGAAGTGGGTGGGGAGGTTCAGGGTTGATGTGTGCTTGCACAGCCTTCCTCAGCTCTACAGGTGAATCTGGCCAGAAATATGCGCAATGCACATCGACGTGTCAGGCACAGATGTGTGCATTGACTGTGTAATGGGTGGACAGAAGCAGAGGGACAGCCTCCACGCGAGCGCGTGCTTGTGCAGCAGAGCAGCAATGGAAGTAGAGGGGTCTGCACTTTTGCACCCATTGACATGTACAGGTACACATTCAGTTATTTGGTTTCATTGTGTCCAGTCTGAGTGTGGAAAAAGCATAGGAAGAGCACAAGCATACGAGCTTGTGCTGCATGGCAGCTATGGATGAGGAGGGCGGCTCATCCTGCATTCATTGATTTGCACCCCTATACAAACCAGGGTTGGGTAGTTCGAGAACTTTGAACTGTTCGAGAACTCGAACTCTTTCGAATTGTTCAAGAGTTTTAAATAGCCAGCTCGAAGAACATTATGCCCTGTGCCAAAAAAGGGGTGTTAGAAATAGATAGAAATAGAGATTTGACAGTTGCCCCTCCTCCCAGGCCTTCTCGCCTACAGGCAAACGCTCGTTCGAACAGTCCGTCGAGCCACAAACTTTGTCGAACTGTGCACGAACTTAATTTGCTAAACCCCCGAACTAACCAACCCTGATACAAACCCACTCTTTGCGTGTTGGTCGTGTCCAGGCTGAGCGCGAAGCGGAGGAGGAGCGAGCATATGAGCGCATGCTCATGCAGCGAGGCAGCTTTGGAAGAGGAGGAGGCAGAGGCGGAAATCACAGATACGGGAGCACAGGCCGGCCTTCGAGGGCAGGGGATGGCGGATTCATGGGTGCGTGCTGATGCTTGCATGCCATGCACGCTCAGATGCTGTGTGTGCAGAAGCATTATTTCTCTTGTATGCCTCTTCTGTCCACGCTCTGTGTTTGGCAGTGCTTGTACACTGTCTGCTCCTTGGGGCTGGGGATGTTGCATTTATGTGCCGTTGCTTTTCTTTGTGTGCTGCCTCCTTTGATGCTATTCATGCATGAAACGCCCATGAGAGCCTCTCATTGAGAGGAGGGTCTCCTACTGCTTCCCGTGCTTGCCAAAAGGCATGGCAGAAAGATATGAATAAGGTTTGCAAACTGTCACTGGTGTGAGTGGGTGGATGATAGAGGTTGAGCATGTGTGGAGCTTCTTGATACAAGGCCAGCAGTGATTCATAACTTTGAACCTTTCTTTTCTGCATAAGTGGGGGCTTTATGCATGGTTCAGGTAGCATGCGTGCGCGCGCGTGTGTGTTTGCGTGTGTGCGTGTATGTGTCAGTGGGTTTTTTTTTCACGTATTGCCAATACGATCGTATTAAAATCCGGGATTTTTGATGCTGGGGTTCGTATTAAAATGGACGATGTGCCCCGCAGGGGTGCATCAACCATTTTGACCCCCACTCAGGCCGATGAAGGGCCTGAACTCGGGCAGGAAGTAAAAGTTAACAAATGAAAACAAAGAAGAAAGGGCACAGTGCTGGTGAATACAAGAATTCCTTGGAGCATGGTGTGAGCAACCAGTTCCAGGCCAGCTGGCTGGAGGAGAATGAGAGGCACTTGTGGCTTGAGGAGCATGGCAAGGATATTGATGGTGTGTTCAAGGCAGGGTGCAAGTGGTGTGGGACTGTGTTCAATTGCCACATTGGTACATCAGATTCACGAGAAAGGCCAGAAGCACTGTGCAAAGGAGCAGCAGCATCAGCGAGGTTGTAGTCACTTCAGCAGCAGCTTGATGCAATGCAACGGAGGGCCGAGCAGGAGATGCACATCAACGTGTGTGCTTGAGGGTTTAAGAGCATGGAGTGCAATTTGAGTTCCTTCCCCTACCCAGATGCAATTGGCAGGTGGTTGGATGCCGCAAAGAAGCGTGGACAATACATGGGGATGGTAGTGAAGTGCAATATGCTTGGTTGACATGCTAGTTGGGGACATGATATGACTTGGGTGCTTGGATTTTCAGAACTTGAACACTTGAGGTGTTGATGGATGTTGAAATGTTGTTGCTTGCTTGATAAATTGATACGCATGCAACACGTATGAGACGGTGGCAAACATTGAGTAGTGCTTGAAACGAAGTACTTGAAGCGCAAAGGCGCAACACAATGCAGCATTGTAAGCAAAAGAATGTTTACTACCTTGTCCAGCCTGTGGACTGGGGGGGGGGGGGGGGGGGGGCCAAGTATTAAAATGGCACTTCTCAGGAGAGAGGATTCCCCTCAAAGTATTGAAATCTGGGTTTCGCCAAAACGAAAAAAAAAAAAACACTGGTGTGTGTGTGTGCGCGTATGTGTGTATGTGCGTTTGTGTATGAATGGGTGGGTGTGGGTGGGTGTATGTGTGATGCATCACTGGTGTGGTCTGCAAGTTTTCAGAGCAGCAGACAGTAACCAAAAAATCATCAAGCTTCACAGAAGAGCTGCAGTGCTCTTGCCGACGTATCGTGCAGCCTGTGTCGAGTTTGTATTGCCCTTGCAAATCTTTTTGTCCAGCGTTTGCAAGGCAGGCATGAGCCAGGTTTGCCAGTGACAAAGGGCATGTTCCTTTTTTTACATGCAAGTAGCAGTTCATGCTCCCTGACGATTCATGCACAGGTGACTGTGGAAATGTGCGTACATGCTCAGTCTGGGAGAAACAACAAGATGGTTGTCACGCATCTTGTCTGTGGCCTTCTTGCCATGCTTATACTGATTGGCTTCATAATTGCTTCCCAAAGCCTTGTGGCTTTTCCACAGTGCCTGGTCGTCATTTCGTTTGCAAGGTCTCTAGGACCCTCAGCTTTGTCGCGCAATGGAATCCAAAGAGCACACACACACACATACACGCACATACACACATGCACACACCAGGGGACGGCCGCGGCATGGGGCCTCGCATGCACAAGCGCTGGGACGACAGTGACGACGAGGACGACCTGCGGCGTTCCGGCGGCGGCCGCGGCAGCGGCGGCTGGAACGGCAACGGCAATGGGAACTATCTGTTTGGCAGTCCTCCCATGGGGGGTCCTCCGAGAGGCATGGTTGGAATGGGAGGTATGGGTGGAGGCATGATGGGGGCTCCACCAGCCATGGGGAACATGGGCCGCCCCGCTATGGGGAGCATGGGGATGGGGGCCATGCCTCCAAGTGTGGGAATGGGCGGCGCAGGTGGGGGCCCCATGGGCAACCCAGCAGCAATGTACGCGCAGCAGCAGGCTGCATTCATGCAGGGCAGGGGGCCTGGGGGACCACCTTACCAGCAGCAGCAGCAGCAGCAAGGCCCTGTGCCGATGTACGCGCAAGCGCACAACTATGGGGGGCCTCCCAGGTATGGCTCGGTGGACCGCCACGTGGGGCAGCAACGGATGCAAGCGCCCGCCATGTATGGCAGCTCAAGGTATGTGTAGGGGGTGGTGTGGGGGAATGCACGTGTGTGTGTGTGTCGTGTGTGTGACAAGACTTCAGGGCATGTTGTGGTTAGTGAGATTGAGAGGATTGCTCTCTCTACATCATGCAAGCTTTGTGTCCCTTCACGCCCCCCATTTGATGCATGTGTTTTTGTTGCAGTGTTTGGCGTTTTTCATCGATACAGCTGTGGTGTCCCTCATTGTGTCAGTCTGCTCTGTGTGCATGGCGCCCCCTATTGCAATTGTAACGTAACGGCATTCCTCTCATAGTGCATGTGTCCTTCATCTCCAATCTATTGCCTGGATCAAGGTTTCATCATCTGCCGGCCTGACGAAACGAGTTCGCCAACTGTTCGATGAAGTTTTGTGTTTCAGCATTTGCCTGTTGGTGCGGGGGAGGAAGAGGGCACCCTCTGGGCCCCAGCCTCTCCCACATCTCCCTGTTAGGCCCTCTTGCACAATCAATGATGGGGGAAAACGGGAAAGGGCTAGTCAAGCGGGTTTTCAGGGTGTTCCTTTTTTGCAAGAGGGCTTGAAGTTCTGTGAACTAGTAATGGACAGTTTGCCAACAGTTGAAAAAATCAAGCTCTTATAGTTAACATTGCTCGAAGGATGCAACCTTGGTCTGGGTTGTTCACCTCCCTCCCCTGTTTTCCCCTCATATAGCCCCTTCAAAGCATATAACTTGTGGAGCCCACCGAGGGTACATTCTGCATTTAAATGTTTGATGCCTGATAGGTATTGGCACCGTGCACACTCATACATGTGCATTCTCATAAATCCAATGCTCTGTAGGGGAGGCGGAGGGGGCGGCGGATTCAAGCATGGTCGCTATGATGATGAGCCCTTTCCTCGAAGCAATTATAGGCAGAGAAGATAGCACAAAGTACAAGCTGCACGCCTTGGGCTACTGCTTGCGCCACAACAGGCTGGCGTTGTGGCATTTCATTGACACAGGGCAGGCGACCACGTTGGTGACCTGCGTATTTTCGGCTATAGACAGACCATGTCGACAGTGACGTGTTTGACAGATATGTTTGCTTACTTTAACTCATGTTTTTTTGTGTGGCCCTCTTGTTGCCTTGGCTGCTTTCACGATTTGCATAAGCGTCTTAAAAACAAAACCAAAAACTCCCTAAGCAACGCCATGCAGTGGGCACTGCCAGTGGCCCTCTTAACTTGGGAAAAGAAAAGAAAAGTCTACGCAAGCCAAAGGCCGCATGCATTAAGGGAAGAACCCCTAACAAAAGTTAGAGGCCTCACCAGGAGGCCCACCACCTAAACTAGACAAAACCAGCCTAGGAGAGAGCAAGAGACATAACTAATGGGGATCCGGGTGATTGCTTGCCATGCCCCTGAGCGCTCGGATTCTCCTTCTCCCATCCTCTGCCGCCACCGCGCGCCCAGCAAACCCCCTCCCAGATGCTCCCTGAAAACAAAGTGCATGTCTAGTGTTAATGATGGTGGATAATCTTTGGATGGCATGGTCCCTGATCTGGGAGGCTACTGATTCAGCTTTTTGTTTGGTCAGGCCCAGATTTATGAGAGGTGTAATTGTATAGTTGTTGTAAATCTTGGGAAGTAGTATGCTAGTAAGGGGGTTTTCTGTAAATGCACGTGGCCATTTCTGGCCTATGCGGGCTTGCTTTCAGCCTAAGGAATAAATCCTGCAGATGGCTTGAGCCACACAACAATTGTAGCCCCAATGGTGCAAGACAAAAAAAGATGCTATTGTAAAAAGGTGCATGTGGAATTCTAGGGCGTTTTTGAGGGTACCTACCTGTGGGAGTTGGGAGTGGGTGCAGGAGCTGTGGATGTGTCTGTAGCATGCTCTCTTTTTCCCCTTGCTAGCTTGCTAGATAGGGAACCTTTCCCTGATGCACACAGCCTTTAGGCTGGAGTAGACGTTTCAGTTTTTTTCCCTTTTCTGAAGTTTTGAAGGATAGGATAGGATAGGATAGGGTTACATAGCTGTACCTGCCTACAAGGGCAGCTTAGCTGAAGCAAAAGGTGCCTGTAACCAAACCAAACTAAACTTGTGTAAATGTTAACTGAAAGCCTTGAGCTGAGTTCAGAAGTGTCAACTGTAAAAGTCACACACACACTGTCACTCTAAATGAAACAAGCACGCAAAGTCATGCACAAAAAACTCCATAAGGCTGTAGTGTTAGGAAAATACACCTTTGTGTTTCCACAAGAAGCACAGAAAATTTGAGAACAGCACCGCTCTGGAAAAAGGTCCAAGATGCCATAGTAACTGTGTCATGTCCTGCTTTGCACTTCAGTTCTCAGCATCCACTGTTAAAGCTGCAATGCAATGCTTCAGGAAGGGTAACCGCCGATGCAGCCTGGTGAGTGCACATGTCAAAGAAGGTATCAACTGCATTACCTTGCTTGAATCTCTTCAGCAGAGAAGTTTTGAAGAGGGTGCAGGAGCTGTGGAAAAGAAAAGATTAGCAGACCAGGTCCAGCTGCATGCATTAAGGAAAAGTTCCCTAAGGGGATAGGGATAGGGTTACATAGCTGTATCTGCCTACAAGGGCAGCTTAGCTGAAGCAAAAGGTGTCTGTAACCACTGGTATGGCATACCAAATCAAACTTGTGTAAATGTCAACTGAGAACCTGAAGCTGAGTTCAGAAGTGTCAATTGTAAGAATCGCACACAGGATCACTGTCAATCTACATGGAACAAGCATGCAAAGTCGTGTACAAAGCTCTAAAAAGGTTTCCACAAGAAGCGCAGAAAGTTTGAGAACAGCATCACTCTGAAAAATTGTCCAAAAGGCCATGATAAATGTGTTCTTGTTATGCTTTATACTTCCCTAACTAGCAAGCTAGGTAAGGTAAGGTCACGCTATATCCGCCTACAAGGGCAGCTGAGCGGAAACACAGAGGCCTGTAACCAGACCAGTCTGAAAAAGAAGCTGTGTTCGGAAGCGTCAACTGCTGAGAGAAACATGCGCTCAAAATACCACAGAAAATGTGTAGGTTCTCCAGGTACTAACACAAATGGAAAAAGGCACAAGGGTCTTGAAAGGAAAGCTCATGAAATGATTGACTCAAGACTCTAGACATCCAGAAACCAAGTGCAGGAGCCCTGAAATCTCTAGCAAGCTAGCTAAAGCCTCACCAAAGAGGCCCACAGGCCTAGCCTAAACTAAGCAGGCATCCAACAAGAAACAGATAGTGAGGGTCTGAGGGGTTGTCAGCCATGCGCTTGCGGGCGTGGACTCTCCTTCTGCTCTGCACAAGGTTTACAAGGTTTTACAAATTAAGCCATCAGTCAAGAAGTGCGACTGCTGGGCTGCTCATGTGAAAGACTGTATTCTGAAATGTTAAGGAGTGTTTGTGTAGCCCATGCATGTAAGTGTACAAAAAAAACTTGCCAAGAACAAGGGAAAAAATTCCACTGGTGTTTGTGTGACAACGGCGAATAAAATCAGGAGTTTGCCAGGACCAACCGACTGCAACAAAAAAAGGGAGGAGAGCAACATTTGTGTGTTCGTGTGGTAACTAAAGGAAGAAGCATGGTCTGTCATACTGAGCATGCCAAGAACGAGGGGGGCAAATAAGTATAAATAAAATTGACGAAAGGAGGAGCAGCACATGCACAATGAGAGGGTCAGGAACATCAAACATAGTCTGATTCATCACCCTCTTGCTGCGGGCCCTGCTGCTAGAAAAGCTTTGAAGCAGCACTTGCCTGGCTTAGACTGTAAGTTGTTAATTTAAACACCTTGAAAAGCAGATTGTAAAAACATGCAGGCGCTCCCCTTTCATAGTCGTTTCAACACCCCAGCAGCAAGCACAGCTAGAAACAAGGACTTGTTCTGCTCTGCACTGTCTCGCCCCCAGTGACTCCCCTACAAGGGTTACAAGGGTTGCAAGGGGAAAAAAAGGCCTCAGTCAAGACGTTTGACTGCTAGCCTGATCATAAATACACATGAGGTCATGAAGAAAAAAAGGAAGTTTGTTGTTATCCTGGTTTAGAAAAATATTGATATCCTGGGAATTCACATGGTGAATGGTGCCTAGACAGGGCATCCTGTGGGAGACGTGGAGGTGTAGGAAAGAGAAGTTGTGCTCAAAAAGTGAGGCATACTTTTGACGGAGAGAGCAGACCTGGGGATTGGAGCATCTGAACAACACATGTTTTTCATCTTGTATGTCATCAGAATCACAGATGACTCCCCTACCAAATGGGTTTACATTGGTAACCTACAACCCGAATCTACCAAAAGAACCCTGCAATTATAATGCATGCCTAATGTTTATGATTTTTGTTAACACATGGCAACTTGATTTAGGGGCTCTTTCTCTGCACAGAGAAGAAACGTCTACGCCAGCCAAAAGGCCGCGTGCATTAACTAAAGGTTTCCTGACTAGCAAGCTAGAAAGGGTCTCACCAAAGGGCCCTCAAACCTAAACTAGACACAGCTAGCCTAGGAGAAAGCCATAAACAGAGCTAATGGGGAGTTCAGCCAAATGGCGCTGGTATTGCCAACATCATAGGAGGAGCTGAACTGGGTGCAATTGCTGCTGCATCACAGACACACACACACACACACACACACGCACACACACACACACACACACACACACACACACACACACACACACACACACACACACACACGTCGCCACATACAGCCTCAGCTCACTTCACCAACTCAGAAAGCAAATCCTGTCCCCAGAAAAGCACAGACATCATGTGAGGTATCAGTCAGACATCAGTCATTAGTCATCATTCGGACATCATGTGAGTCACCAGTCAGAGTCAATGAGTCATTGAGTCATTGACCTTTTCAAACCATTGCATACTTTTTCCCAGCTTCCAAACACTGTTTTTTTCCCTTTCTTAGAGAGCTTTCACATTTTGACTGATTTTGAGGTCAATCATTGAATGCTTTGCCAAATCAAGACTCGTAAAAATTTCCAAGGTTTGCATAGTTCTGAAAATTTTGAGCAGGCTATGAGGACAGGAGGTGCTATTAGCCGATCAGCCAGATTCTCGGGCTGTAGGCCAACCCCCTTGTAACCCTTGGAGGTGCTATTTCCATGAATGATTTTTGTGCAGACTTAAAGTACAGATTGCAAGGAGTTTGGAGAGAAGCTGAGTCAGTGGATCCCAGGGGAAACAACAATAAGCTTGCTACTTACCAAGCTTGGTTTGCTACTCCTTTTGCTTGCAACGCTCGCCAAACCTATGCACCCCTGCCTTGGTATCTTTTTTTTGGATTTGCCTAAGCAAGTTATGCGTAATGTGAGCAGGTTCCGGCTTCGTGCTCATACTTTGAAAGTTGAAACGGCTGTTTGGCAGGATGATGGTGCCTCTGTGTGTGACAGGTGTCCTTGCAACCAAACTCAAGATGAAGACATGTCCTTTTTAACTGTACTGATGGACACTGTTCTGTGCGCCGCAAGTATCAAGTGCTTTTTGAACCTTACTTCCAGGATATTCTTGAGACGCAACCTTTTTTACTGCATCAAGTGAGCTCTCAATTTGTTTATCAGTTCCTTCATCAGCGAAACGCAAAGCTTTTCTTTTTTGTGTCTGAGCTTATGGATTTATTTTTGGCTGGCAGAGACCAGCCACAGGCCGATCAGCCAAACGACCTGGCTGAAGGTCACCCCCCATTGCAACCATTGTAACCATTAAGCTTTTTCAGGTAGGGTGAAGTTGATCGTCTATGATGGAAGCTGTGCTGTGAGAGAAGAAACTCGTAATTGGATTATGGAAACCACGTGAATTTAGGAATAAATTAATAAAGCGCGAATCAAGGTTAAAGCAGTCCCCGGTCATCGGTGTATGGGGTGCACCAACCTGGAGGTTCAAATCCTAGGTCGGACTGGGGCTCACTTTGGTGGGAATCAATGGGAGGCTCTTTCCTTAATGCACGCGGCCCAATGGCAAGCGTAAACCTTCCTTTCTTTCTAATCAAGGTTGATTAATAAAGCGCAAATTAAGGAAAACACAACAGTCGGCGCCGGCAGTGACAGTGAGCCTTGCCAGTCAGATAGGGAGCTAGGAGAAGTAGCCAGAATAATGCGGCAAGTTGTCAGCCATCTATCCAGATGCGTGCTGTGCCCTCCAACTGTAAGCATTGAAACAATTGTAATCATCTGTGCCCCCCTGCTAGCAGCTCGCAATAAGTGACTCCCCTCCCACAATCCTAATTGTTAGGCTGCAGCAAAATCAACAAATCAACAATGCCTGCTAGCGAAGCTACTTGACCATCCTTTAGAAGACCTTCCTTGGTTAATAACAAAACAAAAGGCTCACACGCTGGTGAGGCAATGCCGACACCCCATCATGAATGCTAGCACCCGCCTTCGGCAAGCCGTCAAACTAGCCTCTAACTGCTCAGCAAAAGAGCCTCTGGACCTACCACTCAAAGCAACACAAAGAGTGTACGCACATTCGAGCGTCAAATGCAGTGGCCATCATTGAACGACATTAATGATCAGTAACAGGAAACACCTCACCAGAAAGCTCAAACTGAAACACTAATTGGAGCTCTTAAGGAATCAAAACTGCAGACCTGGTGCTTCGGCACGCTAGACTAAGAGTGTTTTCTCATTGTTTCCCCAATAAGGGCTCCGCAACTTGGCACGTAAAAAACTGAAAAACAAAGACAAAAGCTGCAATACCTTCAACAAAATATGCTCCTCACGCAAGTGCTGTGGAGCACCCCAACACTGTCCGGACACAGAAATTACTATTGCCTCATGAAAGGCAGGGATATCAAACCCTTATATCATGTCCTCACAAGATGCAAAGATTTAACTAGAAAGTCAGCATTGACCTTCTGAAAGTGTACTCTGAAACCAAGCAGCCCAGGAGCAACATATAAACAAAAAACGTTTGCAAGTCCTTAGGCGTCCGAACATCACCAACAGAGTAGCAGTGGTCGCCATCACCAATGGTGGTTGCTGGCACTGTCTTCATATGTACATCAGCTAACCTTTAGACACAAATTTCCAAAACAGGGCAATATCTGCAGCCACGATACACTGTCATGCAAAAAACAATTATCAGACCAAACTTTTCATCCAATACCGCGTTGCAAACACAGTGAGATTGCCTGATGGCTCTCAAGGAAATCTTTTTTATGGCGTGGCACATATCCAGGCACAAAGTTGTGAAGTAGCCTGAGTGAAATTGCTTAGCTGGATTTTCCCTGTACTTGCTGGCGAGGCCTGTTCCAGCGCTGCCTGGAAAGTTCCTCCTTTCACACAATTATTGAGCGCTGCTTGGAGAATCTCTCTTTCTGCACAATACTTGAGTTGTAGCCTATCAAAGAGGGCGCTTTGGAATTCAGCATTCGAAAGCTTGCATATGATATCGACTGCATACAGGGCACCAGTCAAGGAACCAAACAGCAGCAGGCCACCAGTATTTGCCTTGTAAACCTTTGCAGGCCCTCCTGAATGCATGGACTAAACAACTGCATGTCACGCGCTTTTTTACTTAAACCCATCATCGTTATCATCGTTGTCACCATCTGCCCACTTAGCATTTGTAGCTGATGGAGTGCTCAAGTCGAGGTATGCGGTCTTCTGAATGGAAGGGTACCTGCAAGTCATGGGAAAAAATAATTGGATGAACATGAGCATGACTGTGAGCAAAAGTTGCAATCTGGCCAAGCAGGGTGGTGTAAAAATTCCCTGGAGGCCTTCTCGGGCATTTGAAACATTGACTCCCTGCAACATATCCATTATGGCTTATTCTTACCGATCTTTCATCAGGCGCCCCTTCAAATTAGCCTAGCCTTCAAATCAAACTAGCCTGAATAGGCAAGGTCCTGGTATTGCGCGCAGGACAAAGCAAACACATTTCCTCCCTCTCTTAGCTTGCAAATATAATTTCTTAACCACAATGGTTTCAGCAAATGATAAAAGCAGCCCAACCACATCCCAGAACAATGCACAAAATCCCGACAAGCTTTCTATATTTGCTGCTTCCTGACCCACATTAAACAGATTTTCCACAAAGCCCCCCTACCCAAAGAGTCCATCACGAATTCACGCCCCAGCTTACATGTTCATAAACCCATGAGTCAGCGCCTCGTTCAAATTGAACTGGAAACCTCAGCCAACCATGTTTCCTAGCCTACCAGTTGGGTGGAGCCTGCATGGGTGGATAGCTGTAGCAAGGCTGTGCCTCTCCTCCATTGGCCTGAGGCAGTGCTGGGTGTGGAGGACCAGGCGACACTGTGCTGAGTGGCGGGTGAGGATCCAGAGCAGGAGCTGCGGCTTTGCTTGGCAGCGCAACTCCACCATAGGATTGAGGTAGGTCACCAGCAGTTTTGGGAGGCAGACTTGATGGAATGCTGCCAGACCCTGGCGTTGTGCTGGGTATAGGGCCAGGAAGCATCTGAGGGGGTGAGCTGCTGATGATTATGGGTGCGTCCATCCTAAAGCTGTGCGTGAGCGAGTCCATCTTGCCCAGCAGCTCAATCGTGTAATCAATCTGGATGTGTCTGCCGAAGAAGGAGGGTGGTATGGACAGAGGCACAGGTACTTTGCACTCCAACTTGGTGGAAGAACCCGGCTGCAGAGAAGCTTGTGGGCAGTCAACGTCGACCTGAGTATTGCAGCAACAGTTGCCATTGAGTGCGCCACCCCAACCATTACCTCACACCTATTATGTGTTGAGGAGATTTTGTCATCAGCTGATGGCAGGAGCACACTCTGTTCAGCATCGCTCAATCGCTTCTTAACTGCATCACAGCACGAGCATCATCACTCCTGCAAGTTGCCATGGGAATTTGTATTCTGCTGAAGGCATTTTACAAACTTCTCCAAGCGCTTTGCATTTACTTTTTCCTGCCTGCAAAAATCCCAGAATTATTCCTTGCCCCAGCAATTTAATGAATACATTTAATCATTGTGTGCTACCTCGCCTCAAAATCTTAAATTACATGCTTATCTTCAGTTTCCCCATTAAAGGTTACTTGTGCTGCACCTTATTATGTTCCTATTTCAACTTGTAAAACTTATGCTGTATTGTTACTAATACACAACTCTCTGCGCCAAATACTCTTTTACTTTACAACCTCCTTATATGTTTAGCCTAGCAGGCGAGCGCTTTGAATGACCTGCAAGCATGTGGGCCCAAGTTGCTCACACTCACACGCATGCACACACACGCACACACACATGCACGCACACAAGAAGAAATGCTCAAACAAATGCTCGCACAAAGTGCTAAGTTGGCAGGCCAGTGAATGAAATGCAAACTGGCCCTGCTGGTGCAGTGCTTCTTTGAGCTTTTTTTTTTAAGCAGATACGAGATTCTGCCACCTTTCTAACTTATGCATATGGTGTAAGATTGCAAGATTTTCTTGGCCTATTTCATACTCACATTGTACATTTGTTCTATCTATTGACCTCATGCCAAACATAATGCATTTTAGTCCAGGGAATTTTTGCAAGGGGAAGATGCAAGTAGTCAAGTTGCCTTCATCATGGTGCGTGAACCTAGAGCCCAAAATATTTCCTGATTTCCAAGCCTGAGCACCTCTGAACCATGCTGACCTTATTGAAGTCCCTTAAAAATGCTGAAACAGGCAATGAAGCAATAATAAGCAGAAGTTTTTGTGCTAAGAAACTAGAGACATTCATGCTGAACCCTCTCACAAAGCATGGACCCATTCAAACTCGCCATTTTGATCATAGGCTTCCACAGACACCTTAATTATCGCTCACTTCTTCCAATTCCTGACCAGACCAGACAATAATCATAACAATCAACGCATTAGAAGTGAACTTGTCTCGGCTCTCTCAGATACAAAAAAAATGATCTCAAACCAAGTAACAAGCCGACCTCGGCATGCAACAGTCCAAGTATGGGATTTTTTACGAATGCACTCACCTCGGTCACATGAGTGATGAAGCCAGAGTAACTCTTGCCAGAATTGCTTCGCAGCGATGTACGCTGTACGAGGTGAATCAGGACTTTCTTGATGGGTGCAGTTGCCTTATTTTCCAGGTGTCCCTGTGTACAAAAGGTTGGGAGTGTACGCTTTGCAGCAGAAGGCTAGGAAACATACAACTCATATTTTTAGAGGTGCCAGCTGAGTGATAATTTGCTATAAGGACCCCATGGACCTGGGCTGAAATGCAGCCCCATTTTCAGCATAGACCAAGAAAAGATTCATTCCTGTTACTTTTGGACGGCACGTGCCAATTTTGAGGGTCCCTCTCTGGCCCCACCCCTCACAAAATTTTCATCATCCCAACGAGCGGGGCCCCCCCCAACCAGTCTCATCTTGCTGTCCATGCCTCCTGCAAGTCCTAGCACTCTTTGGGCATGTCAGGCATGGTTATATGTCCCAAGCATTGAGCAATTCTGAAAAGTTGGCATTAGGGGGAACTCTGCGTCACTTAGAGGCTGTTCTGCACACAGTTTGGCAGATAAAGGTGGATTTACAAACGTGCACCAAATCACCAGCCATCATGACCAGCGCTCCTGAACTGAAGCTGTTCTTAGTTCTTCAAACCATGCTATGGTGTCAGATTGTGCGGGGGGGACACTGGGGGAGCGTGCTGGTGGGTGGACCCATCGGGACGGATGTGGGTGCGGAAGGGCATCCGCCAGCTTGCCCATGCTGAAAGCTGCTGCCCTAATTTGGCACAGGGGTGCGGCGGGACATGATGCTTCTATTGAACATGGGCTCAGTCGATGGTCTGGTTGGAAAGTGTGCATATTGCTTTATTCCTTTACTCATGCTTTTGAGTATTGGAAGCTACAGGACAACAACAGTTGCCATTTCTCAATCAGACCAATTGAGCCCATTTTTGTTTCAATAGAAGCATCATGTTCCGTCACAACTCTTTGCCAAATTAAGGGCGGCAGCTTGCAGCGTGGGCAACCTGGCGGAAGCCCTTCCTTCCGCGCCCACATCAGCCCCCATTCTGCCAAAGTGGGTCAACCCGTTCCTGCTGCCTGCCAGCTGCACCTCACCCCACCTTGTTTACACTTTCCTGCAGGAAAAAAAACAGCTATCCAAGGCGCTTTTCAGGTTTAGAAATGGTGCAATAGGTGCAGAGATGTGGTTAAAAGACGTTAAGGGGAAGAGTTTGGCCTGACATGGGGGGGTCCGTTCATTGGGACGACCTAGAGACCCAACTTTGCACACAATTTTTAAAAACATTGGCTCGGTTTGTGTGCAAGGGTGTTCACAATGGGAAAAGGGGGCAGTTTGGTGAAAAATGGGAAGTTTCCCGACAGGCCCAATCTTATCAATTTCCCCGCAGGTGAGTAGCAAATTGCTACTAGCAATGATATAGCAGACAACTGGAAAACAAATGGGGTCAATTGGTGGTCTGGATGGGTCAGGGCAGGCGAGAGCGTTTGGGTAGGTAGGTGGACTTTTTGAAGCCCTTTCCAACGCACTAATTTTCACCTTTGCTCCAGAACCAAGTGCAAATTCCAACACTTGAATGTACCACACTTGAGCTGGGACCCTTTGGGGCCAATTCATTACAAAGCTAAATGTCTGGAATCTTGAGCTAAGAAATATCCATTGGTACACGTAGAAGTAAAATTGGAGAATGACGGGTATGGGGGAGGGAGGTCGGGGGGCTCTGGACCTTTTGTGACCCCCTCCCGTTATTTTCAATGTCATCAGATTTCTAGGCATGTAAATTGTTAATTTGCACCCTTTTTAGATTTGTATTTAAAAGGGGCGGTGTGCATGACAACAAGCAAGTGGCACTTGCGCAGGGGTGTGGAGGCAAAGGTGCAGCAAATCAACCTAGCCTTCAAGGATAGCAGCAATGTTTGAAACGTAGTTGTGAAGAAGTTAAAAGTGCAGATTTTGGACTTGCAAGCCAGTTGTGGGTGCCTGGCAGGGCAGGTATGCATGGGCATCTGCAGCTCTGATTTACCCCATAGCTCTGGCAGCTGCTGCTCTGCTGCAACTCACTTTTTTGGTCCTGTGAGTATTGCATATGGTACAGAACCCCAATAGGAGCAAATTGGCCCTTTGGTCCTCTTATTTTCTGGGTTGGGGCACAGACAGGTTGTTTTTGGGGGGTGGCAGGGGGTTCCAGTCCAAAATGTACGCGCGCGCCTTCCAGGAAGATTTTAGTCCTTTCCTCTTGATAAACCACACATCATCTGGCCAGCACACCACATAGGTTATTTTTGGACCAAAACACCACAATTGTGCTTCTTTCATGACACAACATGATCCCGGATGCTGAAAAGTAGGCTTGACATGGACATGTATTTGGTTATCTTTAGAACCCCTAGTGCAGAATTCTTTCAGGGGTGAACACCCCCTCCCCCCTCAGAATGGGTTGCTTGCAACCTGGGGCACTGGGCTTGACAGTCCCTGGTTTTGAGCAACATGCCTAATCAGCTACGGCGTGACAACCCTGTATTTCATTACCAAATCCACCTCCCAGATTACACGTTGTACCTAGTTTTGGTGTCCTGTCACTAGAAATGAACCACTGCAAAGGGTGTGGATTGAAAAGACACAGTGATTGATCAGATGCAGGATCCAAGCCATCTTCCTAGGAGTGAACCCAGGCTTAGTGGCGCTAAAACAGTCAATCTTTGACGTCTCCTTGAATCTGTGAGTGTGCAGATGGTCCCACATAGTACAGAAGTACATGTTCTAGGCGGAACTGTGGCCTGGCTGCGGCAACGCTAACACACTGTGGCCTGGCTGCGGCAACGCTAACACAGAAGCACTTCCTCAACAGTACACACTTTCATGCATTTAAGATGCATCCCTGTTTTCCTTGACCTTCCGTAACACCTTGACACCAGGACATTTTGAGTTCCCTTGGCCTATTTTTTACAGGATGTGCATCTTT
The DNA here is from genome assembly GCA_914767535.2 of Dunaliella primolecta. Taxonomy (NCBI): domain Eukaryota; kingdom Viridiplantae; phylum Chlorophyta; class Chlorophyceae; order Chlamydomonadales; family Dunaliellaceae; genus Dunaliella; species Dunaliella primolecta. The sequence goes on along the minus strand of OU611755.1, from coordinate 1,279,066 downwards.
GCATTCCTTGCCGCACATAGGAATGCCCTCTTGTAAGCATATTTAAGCTTTCCTTGACATACCTTGATGAGCAGCACGGAGCCAACATGAGCCACGTTTGTGGGCAGCAAAAGGGAGCCAGAGATGCCTCCTCGGGGGAAACAGCCGCAGACCATTGATGTCTGCGAATCTTTAAATTCTGCTGGCCCTGCGTCCCAGCACAGCACGTACGAATTCAATTCGGAAATTGGTTGGTGCCCTTACACTTGCAGCCGGGATACTAGTTCAAGCCACCCTGTGCTGTAACACACTCCACAGCATTTCTTTAAGCCTGGCTGAGCCTGTGTATTCAGGCAATAGACATCTGCATCTATCAAAAGGATAAGGTAACTACTGCATTGAAAGAACGTTTTTGCTAGCTGTTGGGGACGAGAGGGGAGGGGAAGTGTGTGTGGGGGGGATAAGAAAACCTCTTACAAAAGTGAGTGACGAAGCTGGAGCCTAACCAGCGCGCATTTAGAAAAGACTGAACAGTCAACACTAACAACCCATGATGACTGCTGGATCTCGGCAGTTGTTTCACGTCGTTCCTACTCAAGTGACTGTATCCTTCCTGGTTAGGGTACAATGTCAAGAGTCATACCAAGCACCGCGATGAGTGACTCATTCTGCTTTCAGGGGCATACCACGCCCTGTAGCGGACACCCTCCCTAGAACCCTCATTTCCCTCCGAGGTCTCGTTTCATATGTTGTACCAGGACTATATGTTGTATCAGGTCTCATTTCATACGTTGTATCAGGACACGGAAGTGCGTTGAGTGGCTGAATTCTTTACAGGGAGGTGCTAAGAGGAGGCTATAGGGGCTGTGGGGCGTGGTCCACAGGAATCAAAAAGGAAAGGGAAACAGGATGTCCTACTTAGCTCTTTACTTTCTCGGTCTGCTGGAAATGTATGTTTTTGTCTTTGGTCTGCACTCCATTCCTTTAATGATGTGGGGAGTGTTTTACTGCATACATAGTTGTCATTTTCTTCTTTATTTCCAGTCACGTCTAAAATCAACCGCAAACCCATATTTTGATCCCATGAAAAACCTGGTATTTGTTTCAAATTGTAGTTTAGTTTTCATTAAGTGGCAAAAGGAAATCAGGTCATGAAGTCGCGCTGTGTGAGCAATCAGATGCGGCCCTTGCAGCCACCCCACACCAGCGCTGAACACCAACACCAAAAGCACCATCCATTTAGGCTTTAGCCTTCAAGCTATTGGAGAAACTAAGAAGAAGCAGCGCGGGAAAGAGCAAAATGCAAGAGCACGAGCAGCTAAACGGCAGCAGCTATGTGAAGCAAAAGCAAAGGAGGCTGCGGCAGCAGTAGCAGCATCAGCAGCAGCAGTAGCCAGGGAGGCAGTTGAATAATGGAAGGCAGCAGAGGTAGCAGTAGTAGAGCAGCAGATCAGAATGCGCATCAAATGACACAAAGAACAAGGAATCAGTGGCATTCAAGCCTGCAAACAAAGCACACATCATCAGCAACCAAGAGCGGGCGGTGATTGTGAAGAAAATAGGTTTGAGTTTACCAACAGTTCAAAGTTGGCAAAAAAAACCTTCCCTGTTTTATAGTCCATTAAAAACTAAGAACTCAAACTCAGGAAGGGGTCAAACGTAATGTTTGCTGTGGCGCTTGTGAGGCTACAGAAGGCTTTTGCAAGTACTTTTAAGCATCCAGACATGTTAAGGAAGTCCCATGGAAAAGACCACTGCATATCAAAATCTAAGCAGCCTCGCCGCTCCAAGCAGTGGCTTGTTAACGCGCAGGAACCAGAAGAGTCCCCCATTCCTTGCGTCGTCATATAGCCGTCCTACCTGTGTACGGGACTGAGGACACCGGTAGCACCTTGAAGGGGAGGGGTTCCGACTTGATGTTTCGGTCTAGCCTACCGGGTTTGACACAGATGGCCTGGACAGAATAGGCGATCGCTGCCCTGTGCAGCATGACAGATGATGGGAACACTGTACCAGCTAGCACATTGTTGCCTCAGCAAAAGTGGGCATTGCCGCTGCCAACGCTGCTTCTGCTACTACCCTTTTGAGGAATTTGTTGTTGCAAAGGGTGACGCAATTATTTGGCAAAGCAACTGCAAGCACAGATGTGGCTGCAAATCTGCGCATGTTTAAGAGTGCCAACATGACCAAGGGCCCTTATGAGGGAGCAGTCCAATAGCGATGCATCATGGACAGCTCTCCAAGCACAGGTTTTCCAGGACGATATCCTTTCCTCCAGACCTAGAAGTTGCTCATCCATAATCTCATAAGTTTGCCTGAGTGGCCTGACGAGCCCACAAAGCAAATAAAATGATTTTTGAGCAAGGATCAGGAGCTAAGCAGGCTGTGTACACTCCATCAGTCAGAACAGTCTAACTGGTTCATAATGGGCTGCATGCATTGAGGGCAGAGACTCTTCCTCCCACCAGCTTGTGTGTGTGTGTCCAAATAAGTTTTGCCTTAAGTACACACCTGCCGCTGCGCATTCTTAATGAAGCCTTTGTGCAGTTCTTTTGGTCCCACTCCAATGAGCCAGGAAGAGATGATGGGAGCACAAATTGGAAAGGGAATGCGTAGGATCCTGAGGGCGAATCATCAACATTGGAAATTTTGGAAGCTGCAACTAAAAGCGAGTGAATGTGCGGACTTTGTCCCACTCACACACACGCACACACAGTGATGCGTTGTAACCTGATCAATGCAAAAAAAAGTAGTGCAGAGGGGAAGGCAGCTCCTGATGCAGGCCAGGGCGAGGACGTTCACTTGCGGCAACATATGGACCTGCGCTCCAGGCCATGAATGCGAGGCTTTAAATTGCATGACAAAAATAAAATGGGGAGTCTAAAGCAGTGCCATATAGCAAACAAACCAGACATCAGAAGCACTCTTTTTAAAGGTAACGGCAATGCGTTGCTTGAATAAGGGAGTGGGCTGGCGGATAGAATGAAACAGTGCCAAATTAAGCCATGTCTATATTGCTCCTCGTACCTGGCTCGACCAAACCCTTTTCAATTAGTGTGGTCTCATGGCCAATCAGCTGTGTGCGGCCTGGAAGAAAAGGAGAGACAGAAAGGGCTAAAGCACATGAACGTGAAATCATGCAGAAGTAATGGAAACCCTGGGAACAAATCCTCATAAGGGGCACAGGTTATTCACTGCGCTTCTAAGCCTGAAAAATATGAATGTGCTTACCTCTGTAAGTGCTCTCGTCATAGTCCAGTCCAGTGTAGCATTCTTCCTAAACAGTGCATGGATACAGAAATGGTAGCGATGACAAGCACAAGACCAAAACAATGTGTAATGGTGAAGGAGAAAAGGCAAACTGTACATATTTAAGAAAGATTTCCCTGGCATAAGGTGTTGTATAATGGTGGACATGCACAAGCACAAGTAAAGGGCCAAAATGGAATTCTTTGCTGGCATGAGAAGCACTGAACATGGACCATTTGCTTACAACTGTTTCTGCAATGGGTACAACCCAACTGTTTTGACAGCCCCTCTCGAGTTACCTTGCGGAGCATCACTGGCCTTACATTCACTGCTTTAAATCAACCCATCCGATCTTTCAAAAAGTATGCAAGTGCAGCAAAACTTGTTTTCTGTGTAGTATCCTCCATTGTGTGTAATGCATTTGTTTCAAGTTGATTCGTTGAGGCGTGATGGTGTCCCTGATGATGGAAGGGGCTTTCCAGCAACCACGCTCCAACAAGCAAATGGTACAGGCAGGGTATTTGCAGGGCAGGTTGCCTTAACATGGTGCCGCAATATGTCCTTGGGATGAAACCAAACATTCTTGTGCTTCAGAGTTTTGCATCAGCCTTCGAAGTTTCTGTTTCCAAAAATCTAACACCAGAGCGCGCTAAAGCTTTTTATTAAAAAAAGGCTTACCGTCCACCGTGCGTGCTCCTCTCCTTTGTAGACAAAGCAGCGAGCAAAACAAAAGAGAAAGACGTTAGGCATGCATGGCAGATAATGAACAGCATGCTCTCAAACCCTCTGCAAATAAAGGATGTGCTTGGCAAACAAAATGTTTGAAAGCACATCTACTTAACTGACATTAGATGGCTTAAAAAATCTAACCCTGAAAACAGTGCAGCTGTGAGTATGCCTAGTACAACAGACTTTTAGGCTTCCGTACTCACCAATGACACGTAGAACTAGGGCGTCCGTTTCAAAAGCTTCTGAGACATTAAAGTACACCGTACCCCTGATGCAAAAGAGGAGTGGGAAATTATTATTGTCCATGCACTTTGCCGCCCTCCTCGCTTAAGGGCGGTTGAAAACGCCCTTAGGCCATCTTAGTCTTAAGAAACATGCTACAGCTATTTCCACCCTTTTCCTCCTGATTTTCTACAATTGCTTGTGCAACAGGGATTTCTATTCCGTAACAGGCTAAAAGTATCAAGGCAATTTCCCACTCTTTCTTCGTTTGATGCACCAATCTAATTATTAAATTATAACTTGAAACGTAAGAGGCTCAACGTATGCATGAGTGCAAGGGGGGAACCTGTGGGAACCTATAGGAACCTGTAGGAACCTGTGTGAGGAACCTATAGGAACCTGTAGGAACCTGTGTGAGGAACCTATAGGAACCTGTAGGAACCTGTGTGAGGAACCTATGTGACATACACCGTAGGGTTGCCAACTGACTGTCATAGCTCTTACAGCCGCGTTCTTGTTAGGGATTCAAGCACAACGGATTACCTGACAAGTTCTGTAGGGGAGTACGTGCTCCTCTCAAGCTGCACAAGCAGGCAGGTGGACTGCACGATGGAGGAAACCAGAGGATGACAGTGTTGAGTTTGTCCCACCCACATGACGAACAGGTGCTTGGTGCAAGCATTCTGTTTTGAGAGGACTCACCTGTCCCTGTCCCATGCAGTCAAGCCCTTAGATCAGATGCAAACTGTCCTTAGATTTGCTGTGCAAGTACACAAGAAAGCGCAGCGAGCCTCCTGAGATGCAGCGGAGGCAACAAACGATTTACATGCGCAACGAGTGTAATAGTTTGAAGCCCTCGCTAAGGAAACTGATGTGCTGATTCGAAGCCGCGGGAAACAAGTTACCTTTAGGTAGGTACCTTGGCCGCGGCTCTTGTAAGAGGGTATGCGGGTACTTTTGTTTTGGTGGGAACCTGTTAATCTTCAATACAAAAATAAATTAATAAACAGTAAACCATCTGTTGCCTCGCAAGCGCCTCGGCGGCAGCAAGTTTGTATCCTCCAATCGCATCTCACTCTTGTAATATTCCACTCATAAGTTTTACAACAGATGAACCAAAATATTTTAAAGGAACCTACAAGTGCAAACTTGCGTGGCCTCTGAGCATCTTATTGTCCATGCCTCAATAGACCATGCCTCAGTAGTAAGGCCCAAGGGAAGCTTCTGGGAACGTTCCCAGCTTCAGCTAACTTCCCGCGGGACAGGAAGTTGAGGGAAATCCCAGCTAAGTAGCCCACGCACAGGAACTTATGATTATAAGGAACAAATAATTAAGTGAGCTCCAGCTTCCTGCTTAAAAAGAAACGAGGGAGTACAAGTCGCTGTGACAACAGTTGTTTAATAAGACTGCTGCAAGGGTCCATGTGCAATGAGCGTATCTGAATGCTTGCATTATTCTTCTATTTTCAAGTTGCTCATGAGTAGATGAGGTGCGGCCTCCGGTGCCTATCCTCAGATACACCATTTTGACTGAATTTGTCTCAGTGTTTCGGCACAGGCGCTTTCCATGGGGTGCCACTGCTGCAGGTTCTATTTGCCTTTAAGCTTCAAGGCAGCTTAAGCTGCATGGGCCAGGCACAGGCGTGCAGCGTCAGTGGTAATTACAATTTAAAAGGGGAACTGTTTTATGAGGTGTCCGATGCTCCTCAGGCTCAAGAGGCTCTTGCCAAGTGATCATTTTGAACGACGCTCTGAACATTGCTCTTTCATCCTTGCAGATTTTTAGCCACTCTCACTGCACCCGGGTTCACGACAAGGATTCCCAGTATCATCTTACATGCTTGACTCAGGTATTCAAAAGTGGGGTGAAAAATGAAATTCCAGAAGGATTGTGATATCAGTAACAGCCACCACCTTGGAAACGAACAAACCAGGACGACACCTCTCAAGCTTCCAAACACCTGGAGGAAAAGGTTTGCAATCCTACATCCAGACACACTGTCAACCAATTTGAGGTTTGCACACAATGTTGCACACGTTGCACACGTTGTACACAAAGGGATATCACACCAGATTCGCAAATATTTAAGCACCCCCTTCAGCCCAAAAGCATGGACTGGCAAAGAATGGCGTAATCCAATCCAGCCCCACGACGTCCATAACTGCTCACACAGGTGCCCTCAGGCAAAGGAAGCCTTCCATCCTGCCATTTACAAAAAAAAGGTTCTCATCTAAAACCAAGAATTGGAGGGAAATTGCATACACAGATGGCAGTGTCATTCAACATAACTTTTTAAAGATGACTCTCCACCACATGTTGGCTCAGGTGTTTTGTCGAAAAAGTATGGGCTGTTGAATCAAACATGTTGAAACAATCAGGTCTGATTGATTGCCTCTTGAATCAACTAGAATAGTTGATTGAAACAGCCCGACAACAAAGCCGCCCTGATGCTGTCTTTGTGTGCTCTCTCCCAGGCCGACCTGCCCACCTTGATCCTACTTCACCTCGTTGAATCTAAAGTCTGACCTGATTCCAACCCCTTTCCCACTCTGGAAACTGCAACTGCTTAGCATGCCAACACTATAACCAGGCTCAAAAAGCGCAGCCTGAGAAACCCAGAAATGAACAATAGGGTGACCTTGCATACCATCTTAATTGGGGTAGCAGGCATTTTCTACAATGGCTACACCATCAAACCTCTTACCAACTTGGGTTCAACCAGGCAAAAGGCTAAATCACTCAACAATCTCTGAAAGAGTGTCTGGAGTCTCGTGACAACTGTTTGTAGAATGCTCAAGCAATATAATCCACCTGATATCTCATGCTTACATGTGCACACGTCAGGCTGCCTAGGTGGTTGCTCTTTTGAACCATTGCAGTAAAAAGAAAAGAAAAGTCTGCACCAGCCATGAGGCCGCGTACATAAAGGAAAGGTTCCCTAACTAGCAAGCTAGAAAGGGTCTCACCAAAAGGCCCTCAAACCTAAATTAGACACAGCTAGCCTAGGAGAAAGCCAGAAACAGAGCTAATGGGGATCTGGAGGGTTGCCCGCCATGCTCCTGGACGCTCGGACTTTCTTCCTCCTACTCTCCACCGCCACGCGCCCCAAAAACCTTCTCCAAGAAGTCCCCTGAAAATGAAGTGCATGTCTGGTGTTAATGACAGTCGTTAACCTTTGAATAGCATGGCAACATAATTTGGATGCTAATGATTTAGCCTTTTGCCTGGTTGAACCCAAGTTGGTAAGAGGTTTGATGGTGTAGCCATTGTAGAAAATGCCTGCTACCCCAATTAAGATGGTATGCAAGGTCACCCTATTGTTCATTTCTGGGTTTCTCAGGCTGCGCTTTTTGAGCCTGGTTATAGTGTTGGCATGCTAAGCAGTTGCAGCTTCCAGAGTGGGAAAGGGGTTGGTATCAGGGCAGAAATTAAATTCAACAAGGTGAATGTCCCTAACTTGAGGAGGGATCTTAGTAGGATCAAGGTGGGCAAATCGTCCTGGGATGGAGCGCACAAAGACAGCATCAGGGCGGCTGTGGTGCCGGGCAGAGGAGCCAGTACCATTAGGGATAAACCAGTCAGGGATAGCTCGGGAGACGTTTTCAGGGACTCCTACGCCCTGCTCGAGGAGTCTCTCATTTCGGCAAGTATCCATACCAATGAGGGATGAGCCATATCTGCCTTTCCTGGGGGCTTTGGCACAGGAGCTGAGACCGGCATGGTGCCTATTGGTGTGCATCCCACTCAATGTTGAGATAAGACATCTAAGGGCAATATGGTTAATGCTGTCCGTATCGCCACATAATGGACAGCAAGCAGAAAAGAAAAAGAAAAAGAAAAACTACGCAGACAGAGGAAACTCTCCCTACATCAATCAAGGAAAAGGAGACACATTGGCTCAGAAGAGCCGTGAGTCCCCTCCACCACCAAGACGGAAAAAACACTAATAGGGATCTAGGCACCCGGCACCAAAACATGGCTGCAAGAAGTATTAGAGTTATCAATAGCAAGCAGAGATGGAAGACTTATTGGACCTATTGGCATGTTTTGGTATGTAGAATGTTCCCGTGCGGTACTTCAATGCATTTACCTGATGTTTAAGGGTGATCTTTAGATTATTCCAGAAGGCATTGCTGATCTCTATGTTGGTAAGTTGGGAGGGTGGGATGTGAGCTTCCGAGCAAACAGTGGTGTTTGGGGGAGTGGGCTGTATGGCAAACTTCAGCCTTTGCCAGCTATTGTATAAGTAGCCAGAGGTATGAGCAGAGCCAAGCTTGTGTCTTTAGTGCCGCACTGCGGCGTGTGTGTTTTAAGCTCGTCAGTCAGGTTGGTGAGGTAGTGAGTCTGAGCAATGCGGGAGTGATGTGTTTCATTGTCGTGTCCACGTGAGAACTTGAGGGAAAGCCAGTATTGATTGTAGAAGGGATCTCTGGCATCTGGAAGTGCAACGTCCGTGGTACCTGTGAGTGCTGCAGTGCGTGCACAGGGTCAGCCCCCTCATTACCAACCATGCCAGAGTGGACTTTAACTTTATAGAAATGTACAGGGTGCTGTGAGTGCTCAAACAAATTTGAGATGGCCTGGATGAGATCTACATAGAGGTGGGTCCTCATGCGCATTGGGTTAAGGGTCTGTTTTGAGGTCTGAGAGAGGCAAGATGCACTACTACTCTCTGATAGTATCAGAGGCTATGTCAGTGTGCCCTTGTTGGAGTGCTACAATAATGCTTGCCAGTTCAGCTCTGTTGATAGTGTTGTAGGTCCATTGCAGTGCACACATTACCAATGGCGCCGAGGATTGAAGCACAAAGCATATCATGAACATATCTGACCATTTTCAGAGTAGTACTGTTCTCTACTTTTCTGAACATCATCATGATGTTCCCACATCACGTGGGAACACGAAAGTGTATTTTCTGAAATCTGACATTTTCTGCATCCTGATAGAGTGAGAGTGGATACACTTCTCATGCTTTTTTATGAAGAGGGACAGTGTGTGTGAAACTTCATAGAAATTGACACTTATGAACTCAGCATTCCGATTTCTCTGTCTGCCATCCCATTTACGACGAGAATGCTATGACTCAGGCCTTGCGTCATTCTATATACTCAGCCATTCTCAATACAGAAGCCACTGCAACTTTCATGTTCCTCCCTATCTGGGGAAAACAAATGAAGACTAACCCCTACTCTAAGTTCATCACTGCCTATCCACATCTCTGTTGTGAACTTGGAACAATCACACGTATTAACCTCTGCTACAATGATCCACAATCATGCCTCAACCAGGAAATACCTCTTCCTCAGCACACATGGGACCTACAAATTGTTGCAGTCCGACTGCAACAGAGTCTGGAACACATCTGCAAGGACTCATCTAAACAATAGCAACCCAGCTTGGCTGCAGGGCCTGGCTTCGGCTGTACCAGAAGTTAATTGGGAGCTGCGCAGTGTAGGCAACCATTCTACTCTCAATACAATGCATGCTGATATGCCTGGATTCAATAAATGCCAACGCCTCCCCTCTGACAAACAACAAAGATATAGAAACCCAACCTATTCACACATAGGTAATCAGGAAGAACTTCTTGTACCTAACTAATCTAGTCCAACCCTCGAGCTCAAAGTCCCTGACTGGAGGACATGGGCCTACACTGATGGTAGCTGCCAAACCCAGAATGGCAAACAAGAAATTGGAGCAGGTGTCTACTGCCCTCTCACTGACAGCAAAAGTTTTGTCGAGCCCAACGGTGCTGGAATTACCAACACCATATGTCGAGCTGAATTAGCAGCAATTGCTGCTGCCATCACGCACTCTTATTCACACAATGCTTCAGACAGTCTTACCTCTCTTCATCAAATACATAAACAGCTTATTTACCCAGAGAAGCACAAACAACATATTCAAGGGGACGTCCTAAAAATCATATCTTCTCTCATTAGCAACTCGCAAACCAATATCTGTATCTACAAGAGTAAAATCTCATGCTGGCATTACTGGTAATGAATGTGCAGATGCAATTGCTAAATATCAAGCAAGCCAAGCCAATAATATCGTGGCTGATACTGGGATCCCTAGCGCAGGCCCCGGCGGGAATCCTTTTTCTCATCTATTTTCAGCCAAAGAGGGAAAAAAAGAACACAATGCTGGCACATTCACAGCTCCTGCACCCAATCCTAAAATCACCTACCTTCCCAATCTTCAAAATGCTCTCCAGTCTCATATGCATACAAAACACAGACTTGGATATGCCAACCCCAAAACAGGCTACTACTCTTATTATCAGAGTTTGTTACCACATGTAGATAAGAAAATCAGCAATGCCTTTAGGAACATGTCCTGTATATCCACACCCATGAAGCGCACCATCTTACAATATCGCACTGGCACCCTCTATAACCAAAAACATGTGGTTCGCTTTAAAAGGTCCACTAACCCACTATGCCCTCTCCCAGGCTGTCATCAATTAGACAGCGCACTCCACATGCTCTCAGGCTGCCAAAATCATATCATCTCCAGCATGAAAACTGAATGCCACAATGCTGCTGGAAGAATGATCATCAAAGCTCTTAGCAAAAGCCCTTGGGGAGCAGGTTTGGTTAACATGGACATAGGGAGTGATGATAAGTTGGCACAGCACAACCTTCAAATCCCTGCACATGCATCAAACATAATTATACCCCCTTACCTCTTTCCAAGAAAATTTTCTAAGAGATCTAGACTCACCTCCAGCCGTCCTGATGCTATATTGATTACTCCCTATAAAGCCAAACCCACTTCTTCTCCTTCTACCTCCTGCTTACACCATCATGCATTACGCAGCAGACACAACCCCACACTGAGGGCCACAACAGCCAACCGCGTGAGGCAACCCCACCAACTGAATGTAAACCAGCGGCATGTGCACTTGGTTGAAATCAAGTACTGTGAAGACACGAGGCCTGGACAGCAGTTGGAGGCGGCACAGCGGCAGCATGCAGACCTCTGCAAACTCATGAATGCAAAAGTTGTGACTCTCCACACTATCCTTCTGGGTGTTGGTGGTACCTGCTACACTGATCATACCTTGAACCAGTTTAAACAACTTGGACTGGACCATCAACGGGCCCATAAACTTGCTCAAAAACTCCATGCCCATTTGGTTCAGTATGCCCATAAGCTTGTTACCACTAGACGTGCTATGGAAAATAGTAACATTTCTCACAGCCAGGTTCTGGAGCTGGGTGCTTCCAGTAACCCTCCAGATCCACATTAGCTTTTTCTTCCTTGTAGCTTTGTGGTGGAGGAGGCTCACGGCTCTTCTGAGCCAATGTGTCTCCTTTTCCTTAATTGATGTAGGGAGAGTCAAAGATAAGATACTGGTCCAGGGCAAGCCAGCTCAATTCATTTGCCCCGGAGACCCATTCACTTTTCTCGGTGTTGAAATCACCATGACATTAGACTGGGAACCCCAGCTTACCAAAATGAAGGAGAAGCTCACCAAAAAACTGGCAAGCTTGACTTGCTCTTTTGCCACACCCAGGCAAACAATGGATATAATTCGTACAGCCATCATCCCCAGCATTGCGTATGCCTTTCCAGTGACACCTTGCTCTGAGAAGGACCTAGCGTACTGGGATACATGTATCCTCAAGGTTATCAAAGAGAGGTACAAGCTCTGGCATAGCACTGCCACGGCCATCCTACGAGAGGACAAAAGTAACTTTGGTCTTGGTTGTACATCCATTTCAGTAGAATACAATGCAAGATGTGCAACGGCCCTCACTGCCAGCCTAAATAACACCAGCAGGCACGGTCGGGTCACCAAGTCAATTCTGGAATCTCAAATCCACCAGCTGAGATACTACGTACTCAGGAGCATCAACCCATACCACCAAACCTCCAGCTTCATCCTCAAGCAATTACCCTATATGCTTCGTGTTAGGCAATACCTCTGCATCAACAACAGCGATCTAGACGTCTCTTATCAAGGAGCACCTTACCATCTCTCCAGCATTTCTCCCATAATAAAAGTCCTCTCAATGCCAATGCAACCAACCCTTAAAACCTTAGCCTGCCACTGCACTTATGCCCTCATGGAAATAGGCATAAATAGGCTCTCAGCTTTGGTAAATGATAACCTCACCCATATTATTGACGGGAACAAACTCACATCCCTGTTTGGCCGCAAAATTAAGACCAAACATATTGTAGCCCTGAATAGACTCTCCCATACTCTCAACACCCACACTTTGACTGAGGACAGACCTGACCTCATCAGCACAATCATACAGAGCCAAGACAGCTCACCCAATAAAACCCCTGAGGCATGCTGCATTCAAGATACAACATATGCAAAACTGATGAAAACAGAACACACACCAACAGGATGGAACTGGTCAAAGCTCCACCCAGGCCATGCTCCCCCAGATCCCCCCAACTCCAACCCATACAATGAGGGTCATGCCCCTAGCACGTCTATAAATCCTGATTCCAGAACTTACAGCAACCCCCTCTTTAATGCTGAGGATATGGAAGTAGAAAATGCTTCCCCCAGCAGTCAAGAGAGCCCATTCCCAAACAGCCAACCACGTGCAGAGGTGCACTCATGCCAAGACAGACGCACTCGCAAAAGAAACAATCCCCATACGGAGCAGCCGCACGCACGAGCACATAATATACACCCCACTCAACCCCCTTTGACACCCCCCACACAGACCCTGCCTCCAGAGCCCTCTCAGACCCCGCAAATCAGAAGCAGGAGGCCCAGAGGGAGCCGAGCCCCAACAACATTCCTAGAGCATAACCCACAACCCATGATAACCCCTAGTCCTCTACCTCCAAACATACCAGGCACTGATGCTCCCCAATGGCTCTGGAATTATAAACAGAACAAGGCTGCTGCATTAAGCGCAGCTGAAGCTAGCAACACCATCTTCCGCTATGACCATGTTATCCTAGAAATCTTGGGCTGGCAACATCTTAGGAAACATAAAAGATCCTCTCAAGAAAAGGAGCAAAAGCAATACAAAGTACAATGGCACCCCGTCACCATTGAAAACTGGGCCTTGCCCATTTTCCAAAATGACGGGCTGGAAGTAGCCTACCCAAAGCATGTACCAAGGAGAACGAAACTAGACCCATGCTGCCAACTCTGCTGGAGCCCATTAAGCAATGAACACACCTTTGAAAGTCAATGCTATGACGATATGCCCACCTGTGATACCTGCCACCGCACATACCATTGGGGCTGTCTCATAGATGTTAAAGTTTGCTCTCAGAATGACCGGACATCGAGCATGCCTGATGAGCATTGGGACTGCCCTGCATGCGCCTCCCTGTCAGACTCCCAAAAAGCGGAAAGGTTTAACTTCTCTGAAGACTGTGAAATGATCTATGTGGAGCGGCATCCTAAATGGGAAGCTGCTGATATGTTACATATGCATCCAGACTCGGATGCTCTTGTGCAAGCCTTCGACTTGGAGGAAAGACCAGAGGGGATAGAAGACCCCTCGGCCATTGAGATAGACCTGGACAACCTTGTCAACCAAGGCTTTGAAGGCAATCCTCAAAACACATCTGACTCTCCATGGCTCTCAACTACCGGTTGCGCCATTCGCAAGAATGTCACCTTTGACTTCCATCCTACCAACCCCCAGACTGATATCATGCCAACATGGCAATGTGATATTATCATTAGAAGTGTTGACCTCATGAAGGAAACTCTCCAACCTGACAAATCTGATGAGGCCACCTTGCCAGCACAGATGCCAGAGATAGCCACCTCTGAATGTGCCTGTATCTACAATGCCCATGGCAAGTGCATGGGCATGCTCACTGTAGACAGGCTCATGACCCTGATTGAAGCCTACGAAGCAGCCAAAAAGGCAGGCATCCACGCCACCATCCAGCCACCTGTCCAGGACTCAGCAACTGAAATTATGGGACTGCTCTCACGTCAAAAGGCTCAACAAAGGCATCTCTTTGTCCATAGCAAAAAGGTTTTCAATTCTAACATGCTGATCACTCCTTCCCACATCCGATCAGCCCTTCATAAATGGTGCATGGTCTCAACAGAGAGGTTCTCCAACCCTCTTGATTTTGACGGTACCTACAACACCTATTTCAGCACAAACTGCCGAAACCAGGTCTTTGGGGCGCACAAAGACGCCCTCTATGTACGCTACACTGGCTTCTCCTTCTGCCATCCTCCACATGATGATGAAATAATGTTTAAACTCCTGCGCCACGCAATGCACTCCTCCCTTCAAACCACAGAACCAGTTGCCACCTTCATGCTTTTGCCCCACTGGAGAGGCTTCAGCTGCAACGCCTACATGACCTGGCTCAATCACTACCCAGGCCATGCAAAGATCCTTGCCAAATTCCCTGCAAGAAAAATCCAATTCCAGGCACCACAACACTGGTTTGATACCATAGACGATCCTACCCCGCCTTCCTATCCTATGCAACTCATCGTAGTGTGGAACCTCAATGCCAGAGTAGTGCTAGATAGAGCAAACAAAGACTGGTTCCAGTTCTTCCAGCAAGATGTAAAACAAGATGTACCAGAAGAATTTTGGCTGCCCCTGGATCCTCCAAATCCTACCACGCCACTGCGTACCCACCAACACCTTGCATCAAACACTTGGAAACAGAAATTCCAATCACTCCCCTCTGACACTCATAGCTGTTCACACAAGTGCCCCCAGGTAAGAGCTTCCTTCACCCCTGCCAACTATAAAAAGACGTTCACACCTAAAATCAAGGACTGGAGAGAAATCACCTACACAGATGGCAGTTTGATTAAACAAAAAGATGACGAGTCCCCACCACTTTCTGGTTCAGGCATTTACAAAACAGGAAGAGACACTGCTCCACCCTCCCAACACTTACAGCTACACATAAAACCCAATGGTCATGGGCCTACTAATACCATCAACAGAGCAGAACTTGCAGGTATCCTTGCGGCGCTCCAACATGGGCAAACTGACATTGCCTCTGATAGTGCATCCTGCCTCTCCCAGATTTCTAAACAAACCCTTTATCCGTTGCGCATGAGGCATCATCTACATGCAGAGCTCATTCATGCAATATCAACCATTTTAGAGCACTCCCCTCACCCTATCCATTTCTACAAAGTCAAAGGCCACTCTGGCATTATAGGAAATGAGGGGGCCGACGCTTGCGCTCGCACCGCAGCCCTCTCTGACACAGTAGACATTACGCTTCCGGATGCCAGGGACCCTTACCGCAATTTTTATTGGCTCTCATTAAAGACCACTTCCACACAAAATGATGGCAGGCACCGCTCCCACACTTTCCCGATACACTATCTCACCAACCTGAGCGACAAGCTTAAAACACACATGCACAAGAAACACAGACTTGGCTTTGCTAACACCTCTGGCTACCACTACCAGAGGTGGCAGAAGCTTAACAATGCCACACCGCCCACCACCAATGCAAACACTGAAACTCACAACCCAATCTCTCAACTTGCAAACAAGGAGATCAGCAACTCCTTCTGGAAAAATCCAGAAATTACTCTTAAACAGCAAATAAATATTATGAAGTATCGAACGGATACACTGTACACACAGAGTCATGCCTCCAATTTCAACTTTTCTAGTTCTGGAAGATGCCCACTCTGTGATGATATGGACCACATTCATCACGTTCTGCTCAGATGTACCAACCCAACGATGAGTGGGATGCACACCAACAGACACCATGCGGCCCTTAACCTCTGTGTAAAAGACCTCAGTAAAGGCCGGTATGGCTCATCCCTCATTGGCATGGATGGATGTAATAATGAGAGACTCCTGGATCAGGGCATACAAGTCCCTGATAACATCTCTCGAGCCATTCCAGATTGGGTTTTCCCAAATGGCACAGGCTCACCTGCCCGGCACCAAAGCCGCCCTGATGCTCTCTTCGTGCGCCCTATCCCAGGCAGACAAGCTCACCCTGATGCTTCCAAGATTCCCCCTCAAGATAGGGACATTCACCTTGTTGAACTTAAATTCTGCCCTGACACAAATCCCTTTCCCACCCTAGAACGCGCAAAGATCCAACATTCCCATACCATTACTAGACTCAAAAGCCGCAGCTCAAGAAATCCAAACAGGATTAACAAAGTGTCACTGCACACCATCTTAATTGGTGTTGGCGGCACCATCTACAATGAGTATACAATTACACCACTTATAAATCTGGGTCTGACCAAACAAAAAGCCAAATCACTAGCATCTAAGCTTAGGGACCATGCCATCCAAAGATCATCCACCATCATTAACACTAGACACGCTCTTTGCTTTCTGGGGGCTTCTGGGAGAGGGTTTGCTGGGCGCGCGGTGGCGGCGGAGGACGGGAGAAGGAGAAGGAGAGTCCGAGCGTCCAGAGGCATGGCGAACAACCCTCCAGATCCCCATCAGCTCTGTCTCTGGCTCTCTCCTAGACTAGTTTTGTCTAGTATAGGTTTGAGGGCCTTCTGGTGAGGCCTCTAACTTTTGTTAGGGGTTCTTCCCTTAATGCACGCGGCCTATGGCTTGCGTAGACTTTTTTTTTCTTTTAGGGAGAGTTTCCTCTGCCTACATAGTTTTTCTTTTCTTTCTTTCTTTCAGCATGAGGACTTGTCTCCTTCTCCAATTGACATTTGTACACAAGATTGGTTTAGTTTGGTTAAAGGCACCTTTTGCTTCAGCAAAGCTACTCTGGTAGGCAGGTGCAGCTATATAACCCCACTAGCATCCAAATCAAGTTGCCATGCTTTCCAAAGATTACAGAGGTGGGCGACGCGGCCCAAATTGCTGTAAATGTTCTTTCACGCCAATACTTTCCAAATCTGACCATGCCAAACAGTATACATTATCATTATTACCAATAATTATCATGTTCACCAAGAAATGACGAAAATCAGTTGACCCCAGATCACTCTCCTCGCCTCAGACCACCCTAAAAATTGCCCACAGGTACACCCTGGAACCATTTTTCACTCCAACAACTTTGTATTAGTAACTCTTACATACGATGCTAACATCCTGCATATTCAAAAGTGGGGAAAAAAAGGGTCAAAAATTGACCTTTTTGGCACCCTCTTTGCCAGATATTCTCTAAGGGAAATGGCTCAAATTCTATATCTGACCAACCACTGGGTCTTTTCACTCCATTTTTATGCAATGACATTCTTTTGGTACAAGAATTTTAAATCACCAAAAATAACCCAATTTGGTGCAGTAGGTAACTAGATATGAAGTTTTGGTGGTGAAAAGTAGGGTTTATGTTTTGGCAAATGGCAGAAGTGGCCCCGAGTTGCACTTTTCAAATTCAGGATCTATGGAACGCTCATGACCAGGGCTACCATTTTATGCTAAGCACAAAAAGTGCAAAGTGGGGCCACCTTGCTAAGGGAACATCACAAAAGGACCCCTGTTTGGGGCCTTCGTCGCCCACTTCTGCAAAGATTAACGACTATCATTAACATACAGCATGCACTTCATTTTCAAGGGACTTCTGGGGGTGGAGTTGCTAGGTAGAGAACTTTTCCTTAAGGCATGCGGCCTTTTTGTTGGTGTAAAGTTTTCTTTTCATTTCCGATTCGGAGAACATCAGCAAATATAACTCAGACACAGCATTTCAGGCACGCTGATACAGACATAGCTAATTCAAGGTTACCAGCCTGGTCATGAAGTCTCTAAGATGTGATGAGCAGAAAAGGAAAACATGTAAGCACTCTCAGGAGCACACCCCAGATCAACCAGGAATTCATCATCAAAAAAATTGCCATGCTAGTGATAACGCACTTTTTCCTGTTCTGCATTTGTCCCTCCTTTTCTATGGACAGGCTAGCAGTCAGTCGTTTTGACTAGAAGCCTTTTGTTTCTATAACCTGTATGCTGGTGCCCCCTAAAGGGACAACCGGAATTTGGCCTCCACACTTGAAGAGCCACCTAGCAAAGCAAGCATATAATCTTTGTGCCAGACAACTGCTTGTCACCAGGCTTATGGTTTGAAATCGTTATCGTCATCATCGTCACCATCCGCCCACTTCATATTTGTAGCTGGTTGAGTGCCCAAGTCAAGAAACGCTGTCTTCTGAATGGAAGGGTACCTGCAAGTTCAGTCATGAAAAAGACAATTAGATGAAGGAGCAGCGTGCTTGGGAGCAGATGATTGCAACCTGGCCAAGCAAGTCGGCGCAAGAACTTATAAGGGGCAATGTGTAGCAAAGGCAAGAACATGCCCAGAACAAGATACATAACTCCTGCAAGCTTCTACGATTTGCTGCCTCCTGGACGAAAATACCCAGAAAGCTGAACAACGCTCCCCCATTTTCCAAGTTTTGCTCTTATATGTCCATACCCCTGAGTCCATCCTGTGAAACGCGTATCAGCGCACATCTAGGTGAGGTTTTGATCATAACGATCATAACGGTCAATCATAACGAACAAGGCGCTATTTAACACTGTTGTCCCTGCCTACCAGTTGGGTGGAGCTTGTATGGGTGGGTAGCTGTAGCATGGTTGTGACTCTCCTCCATTGGCCTGAGGCAGCACTGGATATGGAGAATCAGGCGGCGGTATGCCGAGTGGTGGGTAAGGGCCCGGCGGAGGAGCTGTGGCATCCATAGCATTTTCCGGCAGCACACCTCCGCCATGGATTTGAAGTGGGTCACCAGAAATGTTGGGATACGGGCTTGTGCTGCTGCCAGAGCCTGGGACTGTGCTAGCAATGCTGGGTACAGGGGCAGGAGGCATTGGAGGGGGTGCCATGGCAGCAGCAGGAGGTGCGCCGCTAATCAGGATGGGTGCATTCATTCTAAAGCTGTGCGTGAGCGCACCCATCTTGGCCAGCAGCTCTACTGTATACTCAATCTGGATGTGTCTGCCAGAGGTGGAAGGGGGAATGTGCTGGGGCAAGGGCACTTGGCACTCCAAGCTCGTGGCAGATCCTGGCTGCAGCGCACCTTGTGGGCAGTTGACATCCACCTGCCACTCGCAGCAAGTTGCACATGTCAACATCAAAAAGCAACACTTGTTCACACTTCCTGACTACACAAGAATGCGCACTTCCCTTGGCTTGTGAGCAGCCAAAATCAATCTGTGTAGTATAACGGTATGCGGTGCATACTTGTCTTTGAATGCACCATCACATTCAATGCCACACCTTTTCTGCATGAAGGAAACCTTGTGATCTGCCGACAGCACGGCAAAACACTCTGCTGCTCAGTAGTGCTGTGGATGCTTTAACTGCTTCAGAACAAAGGCATCATCACCCATGCGCACTACCATGCAGTGCACACCAAATTGATGTTGACTGATATTGTCAAAACGGTAATGGCATGTTGGCTCAATGCTGCACGCGCACGCACACACACACACATACACGCACGCACACACACACATACACACACACGCACGCACGCAAGAGAGAGAGAGAGAGAGAGAGAGTGTGAGAGAGAGAGAGAGAGCCCAGTTGGCAGGCCAGTAAACAAAATGCAGGCTTGCCCTGCACAAAAGTGCAGTAAAGGTATGCCAGAAGGGATCAGTGCATCACTTAAGCAACAGGCTGGCATGGAGCAAAAAATCTCCTTCCATCTCTTTTTGAAGCAGACATGACATTTTATCTGCATGACACTTTGCATGTGTTCCGACTTGGAAAAAGGTTTATAGTTTTTCTAAATTTCTTTCCGTGCTTTTTGATGCACGGTCTGGACAAGTCGTAGACCTGCTGAAATGCCAACTGTGTTGCATTGGTGTCCAAAGAAAGAAGCCAAACTTCACAGAACATGTAAGCGGTTGAGTTGCCTTCATCCTGATGCACTGAGAACAAACAAATTGCTTGATTTCAGGGCCTGGGCACCTCTGAACCGTGAATACTGTTATGTGATTCCCCCTGAAATGCTGCAACCATCCAATTGATGATTTTGATGGAACTTTTTGCAAGTTTCAGCAGCGACTCCTGTGCTGGAAACTTAATACATATGTGCTCGAGTCTCTTGCAAAGCACGTACCCCTTCATAATTGTAAATGCATGTTTGATCATGGGATCTTCACATGCTCCACAGACACGTTAAATACTTGCATACTTACACTCTTCCTCATGATCAGACCAGACAATTATGGTGACTTGCATACTACCTAAAAACCAAATCATGCCCTCATCTGTTCTGTGAGCTGCAACAGCTTCAAACATAATCTCACCAGCCAACCATGGCATGCAGCAGTCTCAGCAATGGCTCCCCTTTGAGCAAAGAGCGCTGGAGCAAAGAGCCCTTGGAGGAAAGTGCCTGTGGCAGCCCAAGCAAGGGCTCCCCTTGGAGCAAACCCACCTTAACCACAAAAGTGAGGAAGCCAGACCGGCCGTGACCTGAGTTGCTTCTGAGCGAAGCATGTTGTATAAGGTGGACAAAGACTTTCTTGATGGGTGCAGACGTTTGATTTTCCAGATGTACCTGTGTTCAAAGATGGGGCGTAAGCAATGCAAATCAAAGGTGGCGGACACGTGCACAATCATTCTATGGCTTCTGAATGGGCAGAAAACAGTTTCAGAAACAGCACAATACAACCCATTTCCAGCCAGCCAGTGTGGAGGTTGAAAAAACATAGGAAGCATGAGCAAAAGATGCAACACAAGCGCTGTGCAAGCATAGGAGTGTGGACAGTGCTTTTTCGACATAGGAAGCATGAGCAAAGATGCAACACAAGCGCTGTGCAAGTATGGACAGTGCTTTCGTATAAAAAAAGTGGCGCTATCTGAGTATGGGTAGCACTGCCACCGATGCCTAAGAAACACTGTCCAAGCAGGAGCAGCACGGTCAGAGATGCCCCACAAGCACTTCCCGATCAGGAGAAACAAACTTTCAAGTATGCTGCGTGCTTTATTTCCCAGCCAACATGGTGAGGCATGCAAGCTTACACGCAAAGGACAGGGTTGCTTTTGCCAGTGTTTGTATACAGGAAAAAGAACGCTTGCCCAAGTGAGTCCCTTCTTTCAAAAATCATGGTATCTTTGCACTCTGGATACCTGCATGTATTTTTAGATTAAATATTATGCAAACTTTCATATAAAGTTGGCCAATTTCATGTCTATATCAAAATTATATTCTAGCAGCGGAAAGTACATACAAGTAATACAGAAGGGCAAATCAAGTGTGTATGCATGATCTCAAAGCTGAGTGTAGCCCATCCTTTGTATATGATATGTATAAAAGCACACGCACACACACAAATTTCATATATTTTGAAAGGGGAGAGTGTTGAAAAAAAATTTGATGACAAGCACCAAAACTGAGCACATCCCCTCAGATAGATTATTCTACATGCTTTCTTTAGGTACAGCCACCTTGACCAGTCATGAGCAGCATTGAGGCAGCGCAGGCCTTTTTCACAAGGTCTCAAAGAAGAAGCTTCTCATCAACCTGTGTTGATAACTCTACTAAGTTGAGCCCGAATTTCCAATTTACCTTGGCCTGCGTCAATGCTCAGCCCGCCTTCTCTGACCCACCCCTTCCTGGCCATCATGTCCTTGCCTTCCTTTGATTTGCAGTTGATTGACAACACGTCGTTCTTTTCACTAAATTACCTAGATGGCAGCATGTCCTTGCCTTCGTCACCTTATCTTGATGACAGCACGTTCTTCTATCCTTAACTACCTTAATGACACAATTTTGCTTCTTCTGACATACCTTGATGACCATCTCTGAACCAACATGAGCCACGTTTGTGGGCAGCACAAGAGATCCAGATATGCCTCCTTGAGGGAAACAGCAGCAGACTCTTGATGTTTGAGAGTCCTTGAATTCTGCTGGCCCTGCGTCCCAGCACAGCATGTATGAGTTCATTTTTGGCCACAACCCAGGTGCTTCGAGAGGGCTCCTACATGTTTGAGCCCTCTATTGCAGCACAGACCGCATGACTTTTTTCTTTTGAAGCACAGCAGAGCCTCAAGCTTGGCTGGCCCTGTGTGTACCAGGCAATGGGCGTGCACATAAAAAATACAATGATTGCAGCATGTAAGTGAATGCGTTGACAAATCCATGGAAGGGAGAGGTGGCTTTCCGAGTTTTCACTGGAAACCTGGTCTTTGTTTCTTGTTCACTTCTGAAACAGACAAAAGAGCACCAGGTCGTATAGTCAGACCTGCAATCGCACTGCGTGAGCAATCAGATGCAGGCCTTGCAGCCACCCCACACCGGCGCTAAACACCATCCCCAAAAGCACCATGCCGGTGAGGGATTAGTTTCCAACTTGATTTCAATCTTTGATGCTGGGTGAGTGTGTATTACCAATGCCCAATCAGCCAGGAAACAGAGCTGCAGGCCTATTTTACTCGCCTTAGCCGCCAATCAATTGGAGAAACTAAGAAGGAGCGCAGGGAGGAGCAAAGGCAAGAGTACAAGCAGCTGAACGGCAGCAGTAGCAAGAAGCAATGGCAAAAATGCAGGCTCCACCAGGCATGCTCTTCATCTACAAGAGGGAATTCACGGGGAACACCAAGTCCTGCAATGGTCACACATTCCATCAGGGGGGAACATTAAGCCCTTCAAAGAGTCATTGACTCTGCATCCAGAGGGCACACCGAGCCCGCATCAAGTAACTCATTTTGCATTCAGGGGGCACATCAAACCCTGCAATGAGTGCAAACCTCCCTCTCAATTTCCTTTAATCACTCAACAATGCCCTCTAAGCAATAATGAATTTCCTAAGCTGTCAATGGTTTTCAGCTTACATGACTTACGTAAATTAACCGCTCAAACATTTGCCTACCTATAAGCATGGCAGTACATGCCTACTTCAGTGCATCTGCAAGTAAATACATCTGGAAATCTGATGTATCAAGAACCTAAAGTGCATTGCAGATGTACCGTCCGGCAGCATCAAGAAGAAGAGTATGGGAAAAATGTAAGCCCAAGAAACAAAACGCACAATTTATTCATGTTTTGCTCAAGCAAAAAAAAGAACCAAAATTATCCCTCACTGCTTGCATTATCAAAGTTGTCCTACCTGTGTATGGCACAGCACACACTGGTAGGAGCTTGAAGGGAAGGGGATCAGATCTGATGTTCCGATGGAACATGCCAGGCCTAATACAGATGGCTTGGACATGATAGCGTATCACTGCCCTGTACAGCATGATGGGAAACAGGAAAATCACGTCAGCTTGCGCATGACCACCTTGGCAAGTGATCACTGCTGCAACCAATGCTCCTGGCGCTGTGCTTGTTGAACTTGTTGATGCTGTAAAAGCTGACTCAGTGGCAAGTGGACGCAGCAACAGATGTTACTGCACGGTGCACGTGTGTTCCCAAAATATTTTGGGAATTAATTGCGAACGTGATCGAGGGCCCCTACGAGGGAGCATATAGACAATGTTTGATCATGGACAGCTCTTTGAGTAGGGTAACCTTCCAGTTTAAGCACAATTCTCCATGAGAAATGGGTTTTGAAGCTGTACATGATTGCAGCTGTCTGGCCTGTCTGCCCATGCAAAAAAAAAAAGTTCGCAGTACCTTCCTGGAACGATAAATGAAACCTTATCAGGCCGAGTGAAATTTGTAAATAGATAAGGCCACATCTGTGCATTGAGTGCAGAGAATATTCCCTTGCAATTGTTGTGCCATAGGTCGGGCATGGTACTGCGCTAACTTAAATGCTGCTTTCACTGCAGGCTCACCTTCAGCACAACCTCGTCCCTTTTATGCTTGCATTCCTTTGGTCCCAATCTCCTGAAAGTTGCTCATTCAAACTAGCCTTCAGTACACACCTGCCATTGCGTGCATTCAGTGCAGAACTTGTACAATCATTTTGGTTCCAGTCCAATGAGCCAGGAAGTGTTGGTGGCAGTACAAATTGGAAGGGGAATGCGTAGGTACCTGAGGGTGTAACCATCAATAATGAAAAGTTGTTTAAGCTGCAAATACATAAGTAAAAAGTGCTCTCTTGAGTGCCAGATTCACAGACATTTACACCCACATGCCCACGTGCCCCCCCACACTCATACACACATACATGCACGCATGTATCTTAAACATCATAAGTGTGGTGTGATCGGATTCATACAAAATGAAGGAGAAGCAAGCCCCTATAGGCTGAGGCAAGAACTTTTAGCAACACATGAACCTGCACTGCCTGGTCAAATTTGCCTCCATTTCACTGTTTTTGGATTTCATACTACTTTCTCGATTCAAACCTACCTGGACTGCTCGGAAAAAATCAGCCTCCATTTATCATTTTTGGCGTATTAGAAAAATCTTTGCGCGCCCAGTCTGGCTGCATGCATGAAGGAAAGTCAACTAGCGAGCAAGCTAGCTAAGGCCTCAACGAAGCCTGGAAAGATTGGCCCCCATTCCCCAATTTTGGTTCAGTGTCACAACCTGAAAAGACTAGGCGTGCCCTCTCTTAAGATGAAGTACAAAAAGTGGAGTCAGGCGAACTCAAAGTGAATTCCGTGCATAATTTTGTATTCATCCTGTAACCAAAATGATTAATGTTGCAATAACGCATCAACAGCGCAGCACATAATTCATCATTCAAAACGACCGCGCAAGGGCATTCTTGACCACTTGTGACCCTCTTGCTGTCAAAATGTCAAAGATCGCAACCGTGCACCTTCAAAATAGATATCTATTTTCCGTGCACGCAGTCACCCCGCAGGGCAAAAAACGATATTTATGCGCGGTGATATAAATTCTGCACGGTAGAAGATAACCCTTTAACAGGTACACCAATGGTACCTTGCCTGGATGCAAAAAGCAGGCAAGTGGCAGTACAAAGTAGCCCTGTAACAGCTGCATTTTGTACCTGGTTCAATTGTTCCTCTTCCACCTAGCTTGGTTTCATGCCCAACCAGCTGTGTGCGGCCTGAGAAAAAAAACGAGGCGGTTGAGGAAAATGTTGAAACTTTAATCGTGACTGTTACAATGGATGTGCATCATGTGTGTGTGTGTGTGTGTGTGTGTGTGTGTGTGTGTGTGTGTGTGTGTGTGTGTGTGTGTGTGCGTGCGTGCGTGTGCGCGCGCGTGAAAAATTATACAGGATCAGGAAGTGGTTGAAAACACTTCCAAAACTTTGTAAGGGGCACGGACGAGTGCTTGCGTGCAGGACAATGCAAGAAAATGCTCATATGCTCACCCACATAAGTCCTCGTCTGGGAGTCGTTTCCACTACCATGTTTTTCCTACGCATTTTGAAACAGCATGAAAGATGGACAGAGGGTTGTCATGGACAAGCACAAAAGTCTAGACGGTGCACTCAACTATTTCTGTATCAGATATGATTATGATTCCATCCCAAGGAGCAAGCTGTGGGAACATTTACACAACTGTCAGATGCCAAACCACATTGTCTCTATCATGAAAGACTTATACCATGAGGATGAGTACACGCTGCTGGATGGGGACAAGAGAGCTAATGTGCAGCCATCATTTGGGGTCAAACAAGGGTGCCCTCTCTCCCCCTTGCTGTTTTCAATTTACTTGAACGACATTGACTGTCTGGCTGAAGGGGTGCAGGGTGCGCTCACCGGTATTCCCAATTTCATGGTGACTCACTTACTGTTCGCTGATGACCTCTCTCTCATGTCCAATGACCATACCAACGTGCAGACCATGCTAAACAAATTGAGAGCCTATGCTGAAAGGAAATCGCTGACTGTCAACACATTGAAATCTGAGGTGATGTGCTTCAATTCCAGGTCTGATAATCTGCCCCCACTTTACTTTGATGGTACGCAGCTCCCCTACACAGATACTTTCAAATATCTCGGCATGGTGTGTGACAAAACAATCAATCTGAATGTTGCGGCCGATGCAGTGTTGAGACCATTCACAGCTGGTACTTTCCGAGTCAAAAAGTTTGTTCAGGAGCACGACCTTGCCAACAGATTACACGCCCAGATTTGGCTCCTCAAGACGTACGCAATCCCTGCTGGCATGTATGCAAGTCAGATCTGGGCTACCCCTTACCTTTGGCAAGGCAAAGAGATGGACAATCCCATACAGAAGTGGCTACTAACAGTGCTTAAAAGAACTTTGGGGGTCAGGGACACTACTCCCTCTTGGTGCATCATGCGGGAATGTGGTCTGGAGCCCTTACAATTCAATTGGTTCCGGGCAGCAATGCGTCTTTACAACTCCTTGACCGATGCAACAGCTCCACAATGCAAAAGATTTTGCAGGCTGACATGCGGCTGAGCTCGAGATCTGATGATTGTTGGTCTTCCCATATTCTATCAGCCATGGATGGTTTGGCACACTCCCATATTTTCAAACAGAAGCTGCTGAATTGTGAGCCCATTGATCTTAGTCGTTTTGTTGTAGATCTCAGGACCAGGCATTTACAATATTGGGAGCCAATTTCCAACACACACCCTAGGGAGCGCAACAGTAAACGCTTGACCTATCACCAGTGGTGCGCTCCTCCTACTAAACGAGCCTTGGTTATGCATTCTCCTTATAGTCTCCCCAAATCCATGTGCCTTGACCTCCCCCACGATGTCATTCGCAGCGTGGCTCGGTTTAGACTCCGCATTCACACCCTTCGCTATGAGACAGCAACTTGGAATCACAGCTCTTCCCCAAACTGTGACCTTGTGAGGCTGATGATGATGTCCAGGATGAACAACATGTCCTCTTCCATTGCACACATCCCCAGGTGGTCTCTCTCCGCAGGAAATATGCTCCCTTGTTCTCACAGGCAGAATCTCATGATGTGTCTGCTTTTTTGAACCAGAACAACAACAAACTTCCTTATTTCCTTCATGAATTGATTGCCTTTTATGAGCAGGCTAGCAGTCGCACTTCTTGACTGAAGGCCTTATCCTTGTAAACCTTGTAAACCTTGTATCAGATATGACACTCCACTATTTTAACCGCCTCTGTCAGGTGACCACCCACTACTGCTGCCTTACTTCAACCCATCCAAAGTAAAAAAAGGGACAGGTGGAGCATTCTAACGACATGTTCCGTTCATATAGACCCCAGATCATTAAGTATGGCAGGCAAGGCGGAGAGCTCTCCTTTCATTATAAGCATGGCTGGCTTTGCGTGTAATGTGCTTCATGGCTGCAATAAATGGCTAGCTACTGAAGTTGGAGTAACTGATCAAGGATTCACGCAGGGGGCTTCTCATTATCCTTGCCCCAAGCATGTGGTACAGGGAGGTTGTTTTGAAGGGCTGAACACTTTGACTTTGCAACAGCACCTTTGTGAGTGCAGATCAAAGATGGAACATTTTCAGGTTGATTCATCTGTGCTTGAATTGCGCTAATCAATTGCGCAAGCCTCCAAAATTCCAGAGCTCTGGCCATGTCTGTCAAACACCAGGAAGGACCTGTAAGCATGAGCTTCACCAGTAAACAGGCTTACCGTCCACTTTGTGCGCTCCTCTCCTATGCAGGCAAAGAAGGAAGAAAAAAACCAGATGAAGGCATTGGAGATGGATAGCAAAAAAGATAACAGAAGTTTTGTAACTCTCTTTAAGAATAATGTGCACTACAAATGGGATTTTTGAAAGCACCTCTGCTTGATCAACAACGGATGTCTTTCAGAATTGAAGCCTGGAATTGTAACAGCTGTAAGCAACTGCCTTGTACATTTTTTTCACACTCCCAGACTCACCAACAATCCGCAGGACTAGTGCGTCTGTGTCAACAGCCTCTGAGACATTGAAGTAAACCGTACCCCTGATGCGGAAGAGAAATGGCAAGTACTGGGACATTGCATGGGACTGTCTGTGCACCACCTTGTGCGCAAGCCAGGTAAACCTAATTAGTATTTACTTGGAGCACAGACATGAGGTACTTGTATTGTCCCTGAGTGCAGGCACACACACTTAAAGGGGGGTTACATTATTCTGGGCGGGTTCTCATGCCCCCATTTATTGTCCTTGTCCCTTTATTGTTCTTGTCCTTGTCCCCCTTTATTTCATACCAAAATGCACGTGTAATAAGGGTATCCAATTGACTCCTGGTCCATGATAGCATCAAGGCTGTTTCTCGCTTTACCAACTTGCATGCTGAGCTTGTGCTCCTATTCTTTTTTGCTTATCAAATTCATCATCTTAAGATCACAAGTCCTAAGCCTCCTGGGATGGCTACATGCATGAGCTCTGCACC
Source organism: Dunaliella primolecta (assembly GCA_914767535.2). NCBI lineage: Eukaryota > Viridiplantae > Chlorophyta > Chlorophyceae > Chlamydomonadales > Dunaliellaceae > Dunaliella > Dunaliella primolecta. Next base: position 1,250,790 of record OU611755.1, on the reverse strand, counting down.
AGAGACTAGTCAATGAATAGCTGCTTCCAGACAAGGGAACATATATTTGTTTGTTTTGCCAACCGAATGGGAATGAAACACGGGCTAAGGGTACATGTGCAGGTTTGCAGAGAAAAATAAGAGGCCCTTGAAACAACGTCTGTTTGCACGATGATGAACAAGCCCATCACCAACAATACCTGGCAAATTCCATAGGATGGTGTACATTGTCCGGTGCAAAATCAAGTTGCTCACATGCTTCATGGTCTGTCTTACTTCATGTCATAGCTGTATTTACAGCCATGTTCTTGTTAGGGATTCGAGCACAACAGGTTACCTGACAAGTTCCGTAGGAGAGTATGTGCTTCTTTCCAGTTGTACGAGAAGACCGCTAGACTGCATGGAGAGCATAGCCTAAAGGTTCAGATTTCGCATGTTAATCCTGCATGCAGTGGGTGCACCCACTGAGGGTACAGGTGATTGAAGCAAGCGCTTCGCCTTGAGGGGAGCTCACCTGTCCCTGTCCCATGACGATTGTTTGCCTTTCTGTAGGTTTAGTGCTGCTCCCTCCCCTCAGGCATTAGAATGCAAGTTCTTAGAGGCGCAAGTTTGAACGAACCCAGGCGTTTTAGATCTTTTGTTTACACTCATATCAATTCCATCCTCCTAATAAATGCGGTGGCCCTTTCCGGTGGCTCACCACCATCGAATGCTTGGGGAATATTGCACCCTGCGACATCGATGTCGCAATGATATCATTGGACGACAGGTTGAAACATGCTAGATTTTCTGTAGAAATTTTTCATATCTTCCTAACTATCTTTTGTGGCCTTCTCGGGCCGATCTAGCTAGCACCAAATTCGCATATATCCTAGATAGGAGCGAAGCCCTTCCAAGGGGAAATATTACAGATTCTCACAGCAATTAATATGTATGGCGACTTGACGATATATATACGTAGTGTCCGGCGGCAGGTCGAAAAATACCGGTAAGGAAAAAAAGAAATGATACAAAAAGATGTAGATGGCCATCTACCATGGTAGATGATTCAGATTAAGGTACCTCCGGGGGCAGGGAACAAAAATTACAGGCATACTAGCACCTAATATGCATCCCTTTGTACAAAGGGATGCATGTGCCCAAAGCCCTTTACGGATAGGCTTTTCACGTTGCTTCATGATAAGGCACGCATTCCTGCTTGATGGAAGCATGCAAGATAACCTCAATTTATAAAATTTTATAAAGGTGCCCATGCTCGATTGAGTTGCAACCATAATATATGATAGCTATATAGCTATCGCATGCTTACAATTAGCGGCACCATGGATGGGGTGTACGCCGATGTTAACAATGACAATGACACCAACGAACTTCCAGTGGGTTTTATAACCCCGGGGTTATAAGGGCCCTTAAGACTGATCTGACGACTCCAGATTACCTGAGATCACATTAAATCTTCATTGTTTAGAGGCAACTGATGTCTCAATAGTATTGTACTAGGTACAAATTGAAAGACTTGACTGGAATATTCCTGTCATGACGAGAGTCTGCTGCAACGAGAGTGTGCTGCAAGTTAGTTGAGTTAGTTGGACAGTTGGTATTTATACCTGTGATTGAGCAGCTGTGGCTGCGTTTAGAGAAGGAAAAGAGGGAAAATATTGCTGCTGTGGCGTACAGCACTAAGCAGATTCACTGGGGCACCTAGGGCTTAGCAAACAGAATCTCTTGTGCACTGGTCATGGGTTGTTAAGACACTGTTATGGCTGCATCACTTTCTCAGCCTGACATTCCTTATTAATAAGGAAATCACTGATTGAGAGTGCCTTTTTAGAACCGGTCTGTTTAAAACCTGGTCGAAACAGGGCTGATTGAAACCAATGGAGGCCTGCTTGATGCTGATTGAAATGTTGCTTCAAACGATTTCAATCACATCCAATCAGTTTCAATCAGCTGTGGTTTTTCTGACGACCAGTGGGAGTCATTGGGAGGCTCTTTCCTAAATGCACGCGGCCGAACGGCAAGCATAAATGTTTCTTTCTTTCTTTCGTAAGCAGAAGAAACTCTCCCCACATCAAAAAGGAAATGAAAAAACACGGGCAGTGAAAACACTCCCTACATCAATTAAGGAAAAGGAGACACATTGGCTCAGGACAGCCGTGAGTTTCCTCCACCACAAAGCTGCATAACAGAATATGCTAATGGAGATCTGGAGTTTTTTTCAGATGGGTTGAGATACAGGGCATGTTCCAGAAGGCATTGCTAATGCCTTCATTTGCATGAGGTAGCAAACTCTGGTAATAAGTGTAGTAGCCTGTTTTGCGATCTGCAGATCCAAGCCTGGACTGATGGCGGCGGCTGGTGCCGTGCACACTCTAGCGTGCACTTGCGGTTCATTTCTGCTTGTCGTCACCACGCAGCAGCGGCGTGCAGCAGTATGCAGCAGCAGCAGCAGCAGCAGCAATAGCAGCAGCAGCAGCAGCAGCAGCAGCGTGGGGGTTGGTGTGGGCTAGCAGAGGCTTGCAGAATGCAGCTGGTCCTGTGGCGGGAGGCGTGCATGGGACGCTAGAGGAGTGGTGTAGGCAGCGACGAAGATAGGCCAAGCGCCGAGCGGAGGCATGGGAGGCATGGATGATATAAGGCGAGTGGAGGGTGGTGCCTATGGGTTGGGGACCGGGCAAGGCGTGCACTTAATGTGTCGGCACCTGTGCTCTAAGGGCTGTTCCACAGGCTTCTGCGTGGTCAGCAGTTGCTAGCAGCTAGTTAAGCTAGTCTGCCAGAATGCAGACTTTAGTTGTGCTCAGCAAAACAGCTGCTGGACATGGCTTTCCTTGGTTGGAAGGCTGACAGTGCTGACTCTGCTTCAAGCAACCTTCCAGACTTTCAACAAGTTGTTGAAGGTCTGGAACTCCAGTCTTTTAGTCATCATCCTGCTCTCTTTCTCGATGCTAAACCTGTCTTCTTTCTCTGCCTGCCGTACTTCTTTCAGTCTGAACTTCGTGGTGGGGTGGTCATACGGTTTGTGCACCAATGTGGCCCCCTTTCCTTAATTGATGTGGGGAGTGTTTCACTGCCTACGTAGTTTTCTTTTCTTTCCAAACCTGTGTTCAGCATACATATGGGACTTCAAGGCATCCTTGAGGTCCGGAAGGTATATCATATTGGGAGTGGGGGAGGATAATTCAGGTGTAATTGGTCTTGCCTCTTCCCGAGCCAGCCAAGCGATATTGTAGAAGGGGTTGCCACCTGGGCCAGCGCTAGGGATACTCGTATCAGTCAGATCATTATTCTTAAGGCTAGCCTGATACTTAGCAATCATATCTGTGCATTCATTCCCAGCTATCCCAGCAAGATACTTGACCTTGAAAAAAAATGTCACCTTGAGAGGTGCGGGCAAGTTTTGAAATTGTTTTTAAAACATTTCCTTGTACATGATGCCGGCCGGCGCGCCTGTGCTTTTATGGATGCAGGGGTTGCTTTTTGAGCTGATGAAGTAAGCTGAGGCTGTCCGTGCAATTGCCAGTTCAGTTCTTCCTATAGTGTCGGTAATACCGAGGCCATTATATTTGACTAGATTTTTTTAGTCACTCATAGGATGGTACACACCTGCACGCCCGCATCTTTGCTTTCAGTGATCCAAGATACGCATGCTGATGACAAGTTTGTTTTGAAAGAAGGTGGAAAAAAGCACATGTGCATCTTACGTGAGGTGTTAGCAAGGGTGCATCCTCTTTCTCCGCTCCTTTTTTCACTCTATATTAACAATGTTGACTCAATTGCTGAAAATGTAAGGGGGGCAGTTACTGGCGCAGAGGATGTTCACGTAACCCATATGTTGTATGCTGATGGTCTCACATTGCTTTCCAATGAGGCAGGTGCAAATAAAGTTGTGCAGGCTGAATGTGTATGCAAGGAAGAAACATCTCATTATCATCACTTTTTAGTCAGAGGTCGTGCACTATAACTCTAAAGGGAGTAACCTTGCTGTTTTTACGATTGGCAGTGACAAAGAAAAAGAAAAGAAAAAGAAAAACTACGTAGGCAGAGGAAGCTCTCCCTACATCAATTAAGGAAAAGGAGACACATTGGCTCAAAAAAAGCCGTGAGTCCCCTCCACCACGAAGACTACAAAAAGAATATCCTATTGGGGATCTGGAGGGTTATTGGAAGCACCCGGCTCCATAACCTGGCTGCAAGAAGTATTCTTGCTTTCAATAGCACGCCTAGTGGTATCAAGCTTGTTGGCATACATGACAGAATGGGCATGAAGTTTGCGAGCAAGTTTATTGGCGCGTTGGTGGTCAAGTCCCAGTTGTTTAAACTGGTTAAGGGTGTGCTCAGTGTAGCAAGTCCCACCAACACCCAAAAGGATGGTGTGGAGAGTCACAACTTTTGCATTCATGAGTTTGCAGAGGTCTGCATGCTGCCGCTGTGCCGCCTCCAACTGCTGTCCAGGCCTCGTGTCTTCACAGTACTTGATTTCAACCAAGTGCACATGCCGCTGGTTTACATTCAGGTGGTGGGGTTGCCTCACGCAGTTGGCTGTTGTGGCCTTCAGTGTGGGGTTGTGTCTGCTGCGTAATGCATGATGGTGTAAGCAGGAGGTAGAAGGAGAAGAAGTGGGTTTGGCTTTATAGGGAGTAATCAATATAGCATCAGGACGGCTGGAGGTGAGTCTAGATCTCTTAGAAAAAATTTCTTGGAAAGAGGTAAGGGGGTATAATTCTGTTTGATGCATGTGCAGGGATTTGAAGGTTGTGCTGTGCCAACTTATCATCACTCCCTATGTCCATGTTAACCAAACCTGCTCCCCAAGGGCTTTTGCTAAGAGCTTTGATGATCATTCTTCCAGCAACATTGTGGCGTTCGGTTTTCATGCTGGATATCATATGATTTTGGCAGCCTGAGAGCATGTGGAGTGCGCTGTCTAATTGATGACAGCTTGGGAGAGGGCATAGTGGGTTAGTGGACCTTTTAAAGCAAACCACATGTTTTTGGTTATAGAGGGTGCCAGTGCGATATTGTAAGATGGTGCGCTTCATGGGTGTGGATATACAGGACATGTTCCTAAAGGCATTGCTGATTTTCTTATCTACATGTGGTAACAAACTCTGATAATAAGAGTAGTAGCCTGTTTTGGGGTTGGCATATCCAAGTCTGTGTTTTGTATGCATATGATACTGGAGAGCATTTTGAAGATTGGGGAGGTAGGTGATTTTAGGATTGGGTGTACGAGCTGTGGATGTGCCAGCATTGTGTTCTTTTTTTTCCTCTTTGGCTAACCAAAATATATGAGAAAAAGGATTTCCGCCAGGGCCTGCGCTAGGGATCCCCGTATCAGCCACATTATTATTGGCTTGGCTTGCTTGATATTTTGCAATAGCATCTGCACATTCGTTACCAGCAATGCCAGCATGAGATTTTACTTTGTAGAAACGAATATTTGTTTGTGAGTTGCTAATGAGGGTAGATATGGTTTTTAGGACGTCCCCTTGAATATGTTGTTTGTGCTCCTCTGGGTAAATAAGTTGTTTACGTATTTGATGAAGAGAGGTGAGACTGGCTGAAGCAATGTGTGAATAAGAGTGCGTGATGGCAGCAGCAATTGCTGCTAATTCAGCTTGACATATGGTGTTGGTAGTTCCAGCACCGTTGGGCTCGACAAAACTTTTGCTGTCAGTGAGAGGGCAGTAGACACCTGCTCCAATTTCTTGTTTGCCATTCTGGGTTTGGCAGCTACCAGCAGTGTAGGCCCATGTCCTCCAGTCAGGGACTTTGAGCTCGAGGGTTGGACTAGATTAGTTAGGTACAAGAAGTTCTTCCTGATTACCTATGTGTGAATAGGTTGGGTTTCTATATCTTTGTTGTTTGTCAGAGGGGAGGCGTTGGCATTTATTGAATCCAGGCATATCAGCATGCATTGTATTGAGAGTAGAATGGTTGCCTACACTGCGCAGCTCCCAATTAACTTCTGGTACAGCCGAAGCCAGGCCTTGTAGCCAAGCTGGGTTGTGATTGTTGAGATGAATCCTTGCAGCTGTGTTCCATACTGCAATAATCTGTATGTCCCAGGTGTGCTGAGAAAGGGGTATTTCCTGGTTGATGGAGGATTGTAGATCGTTGTAGTAAAGGTTGGTACGAGCGATGGTTCCAAGAAAGAAAGAAAGACTACGCTTGCCAAGTCCGGCCGCGTGCATTAAGGAAAGGTCACCTGTCCTGAAAGGCAGGGCCCCACCACACAGACCAAAAGAAAGAGCAAGCACAGAAGACTACTCCAGCAAGTTGGCCCCCACCATGGGACCTACGACACGACTGTCAGGCAGGCCCTGTCCAGCAAGCTTAAGACCCACCCCTAAGCCCCAAGCATGCTCTCCAACATCCCAGCATGGGCCCCCCTCTTCCCTATGAGAGCCAACCGTGATTGGGAGGCGAGCACGGAGTTATGCAGACCAATGTTGAGACACTCCACCTCTAGAGACCTTCTCCACCGCGCCACTTCCGGGACCACTTGGATGGTTCCAAGTTCACAACAGAGATGTGGATAGGCAGTGATGAGTTTGGAATAGGGGTTAGTTACCATGTGTTGTCCCCAGACAGGGAGGAACATTAAAGTAGCAGTGGACTCTGTGTCGAGAATGGCTGAGTAGATAGCATGGCATAAGGCCTGAGTCATAGCTTCCTCGGTGTAAATGGGATGGCAGGCAGAGAAGCCTGAAAATCTGGATGAGAGGGAGTTATGATGGGCACCAAAGAGAGTGTCTCGGGGGTCAGTGCTCCAGTAGTGTTGGTATTGTGGGTTGTGGTCCAGCGGGGAGACCATTTTCTCTTGAGTGACCAGGGCCCATTCTTGGATGGCAGTGTGGATGTGGGTTGGCAGGGCCTGCGAGAAGGAGTCTTTGACCTTTTTGCTAGCGTGCTTGTTTTCTAGCATAGTCTTGCGAGCAAGGAGTCCCTGCAGCTCAGATGCAAAGCTAGTAGGAGCAGGTGTTATGGCTTCATGCAAGCCTGCAAGCTTGGCCCTATAAAAAGCCTTGTAAAGGAGTTGAAATCAGCTAGGGATTATCATCCCAACACATTTACCTTGTGTGTCGTAAGTGCATGCCATGTATGCTTTGTAAATTTCTGGGAAGAGAAGGGGAGGTGGAGCACGAGGGTTGGGGCTGTGTGATTCAGTGTCTAGCGATGTTTGATTAGGGTTTTGTTTTACTTTGTATTTGACAAGGTCAATGTCACGCAGCACAGAGCACCTCCACTTATCTGATTTTCTGCATTGCTCAATGCTTGGGACCTAACATTAAGGTATGATTAGCTTGCTCAATGCTTGGGACCTAACAATAAGGTATGATTAGCTTGTTCAGATTATGCACAGAGGTGGATAAAGGGTTTGGGAGGTGCAATTGGCCATACTTAGGGGGGTCCAGCCATGGGGACGACCAGCTGCCTTAGTTAGACATCCTCACCAACTGAGTGCAAACCAGCAGCACTCCTTGAAATTGAATACTGTGAAAGTTAAACCTCGACCACCAACAAGCTAGAAAGCTTGCACGTGAGCTCCATGCACATTTTGTAAAGTACACCCATAAAGTTGTAACCACTTGGCGCACTCAGTCAAGCTGTTGAAAACAAGAATAATCCTCACAGCCAGGTTCTGGAGCAGGGAGCTTCTAGCAACCCTCCACATCCCCACTAGTCCTTCTTTTCCAGCTTTGTGCTGGAGGGACTTTTATGAGCCAACGTGTCTCCTTTTCTTTAATTGATGAAGGAAGAGTATCTTCTGCCATGTGTTGTTCAGGTGCTCCAATCCCCAGGTCGGCTCTCTCCGTCAAAAGTATGCCTCACTTTTTTGAGCACAACTTCAAGTTCTCTTTCCTACACCTCCACGTCTCCCACAGGATGCCCTGTCTAGGCACCATTCACCATGTGAATTCCCAGGATATCAATATGTTTCTAAACCAGGATAACAACAAACTTCCTTTTTTTCTTCATGACCTCATGTGTATTTATGAACAGGCTAGCAGTCAAACGTCTTGACTGAGGCCTTTCTCCCTTGTAACCCTTTTATCTTCTGCCTGCGTACCCTTTCTTTCTCTTTTCAAACCAAGGGATATCAAGTGGGGGGGCCTACAGGACAAGCTGCTTACAGGAGGGCAAGGCGCATGCCTGGCTGGATGACCGACACCCCGCCAAATTCACATTAGCTTGGTCGATCTTAGCTTGCCTTTATTGCTTTTAGCTGGTGGGAGCAACTATTAGTGTCAGCGCTGACTATTAGGTCTTTCTATAATGCACGCTGGTTGATACCCAGCACAGCCTTCTACTTTTGACCAGAGGCACAAGGCACGCGTGTTGGCACCACAAGAATTGATCAAGCAAAAGCCGTTGCAGTCCTACACATGCAAGCTGGATTCGCATTCAAACTTGCCCTCATGATGCACAGGGCCAGACGCCCGTGAGCCATGGATGGAGGAGGGTCAAATCCTTACAAAATTAACTCAACGGGTACTCAACTTGCCCAACTTCAAGTGCATTTACTAAATTGAATGGTCACCATAGCAGTAAGGGTGAGCCCTCGGAATTTCAAAGAGGTAAAGTGCTGGGTCCAGTTCTTGCATGAGAGCAAAGGGAAAATAGCATGGGAAAACAATTTAAAAACACTTTTTCTTTATGCAAGATATGTATCTTTGCGAATGGTTTGTAATATTGTGATCAAGGATCAGCGCTAAATGAGGGCAAGAGATAAATGTACGTTACCCAGATCCACAATGTAGATGTATCTTGTTGACGCCCAGCAATTCACTTCCTCATGCATCGAAGTCAAAAAAAGACCACTGTCTCGAATAGAACCTCACAGCGTCTCTCATGAAATCATGACCCAGTTGTCTGAGGTACTAACAATACGTTATTTGTCGGGTCAACAATCTCTGCACACATTTGCTAAAAAAAGGTCCTACAAGCTTCTTACAGCTTCTTGCAGATTGGTGTCTAATGCATGGATTCTCAAGCAAAATATCTTGGATCTGGTGTTGGTGGCTCGGTTGGTGACAGTTGAATTTCTGGACTGGTCATCTTATTCCAGAGACAAAGTTAAGAGAGCAAAAGAGAGCTAGGAAGGCAGCAAAATTAATCCTTACCTGGACAGAAGAAAGCAAGGAGGACACCAAACCCTCATAAAAAGGAGCCCTCATAAAAAGGAGCAAGCGCCTGATGAGGGAACAGGCGCTCTTTGGTCACCAGCCTTTCTGTTTCCAATTATCATCTCCTTCATCCCACTTGGAGGTTTCCGTCCTTTGAATTCTTAGATCAAGGAATACCGCTTTTTGGATTGTGGGACACCTGGGCAACCAGGGAAGGAAAGACACATAGTGAACAAGCAGCTTCATTTAAGGCAGGGTGATTGACCCAGCAAGCCTGTACTCCCTTTAGACATTGAGTGTGGAAACGCGCGGAGGGGCGTGGAGCACTCGCCCTTCACCATGCAAAGTTCAATGATCAAAGGCAACTTTTCATGGCAACGAGCTATCAGGGGATCTCAAGCCCCCCATGTGGCATATAGGATACCTCGAGGCATATGATGAATAGACCATAGCAAGCTATAATTGGAATACTCAGCTACTGCAGGTGTTTTTCGGCAGGCATCAATATCGTGCACTATGCCATGCAGTCATCCACAGGAAATGTCATGCTATCATCCGAAAAACTTGACATGATCATGGTCTTGTCCCTAAAGTCCGAGGAAAACACCCTACGGTAAGGGGAAGTACATGGGACAAACTGTCACAAGCAAGGCCGTGCGCTGCTCACAGCAAAAATGCACGGATGCCTTGGCTTTCTCCCTCACAACCTATCTTATCTCAAATTAGTATTTACAAAATCTCATGCATTGATCATATTTACGTCCTTCAACTACCCATGAGTCACTCAGAGCTCACCGTTCATCGCAAGCGGATGACAAACTGCTCATAACAATGCACCATACAAAACACCGCTGGTTTGTTGCCGCCAGGCCAAAAAACAATGCACCAAGCCTTCCCATCCAATTTCTTTTCTCATCACAACCCAGGGCACACCTCTTGCATGGCTCAGGGCACATTCTGTGCAAGGCTTGAAGCACGCCCAGTGCATCGCTTGAACCACACTGTGCACACCCTATGCAAGGCTTGAAGCACTGCATATGTGCCTCTCACAGTTCATCTAGAGACACAGTCTGTGCATGCTCGATTTCATGCATTCACCTTAAAGCACAACTTGTGCACACCCAATCTCAGTCGTCTTGAAGCATGCTCGGTGTATGCCCAATCTCACGCATCCATCGTGAAGCACACTATGTGCACGCCTCTCATGCATGCATCATGAAACATACCCCGTGCATGCCCAATTTCATACATTTATCTTAAAAGCACACTCCGTGCACGCCTCTCACGCATACATCATGACACACGCCCTGTGCATGCCCAATCTCATGCATTCCTCTTGCAGCACACTCTGCGCACACCTCTCACACATGCATCCTTGCATACCAGTTGGGCGGGGCTTTCATGGGTGGGTAGATGTAGCTTGGCTGCGTCTCTCCTTCTCCGGTACCTGGCAGAGCTGCTGACGGTGCAAACGCGACACCAGGTGGTGGGTAGACATTCAGAGCTGCAGCTGAGGCATCCATGGCTTTGCTGAGGAGTGCCCCCCCGCCGAGAGATTGCACTGGGTCATGGCCGGTACCATGGGAACTGGAAGATGAAGCTGTGCTGCTGCTATCAAAGCCTGGTGCTGCGTCACCGCTCTTGACATAGGGGGCTGGTGGCATTTGAGGGGGGGCCACGGCAGGACCCGTAGGTGGCAAAGCACTGATGAGGATGGGCACCTTCAACTTGAAGCTGCGAGTGAGCACACCCATTCGGCCAACCAGCTCAACAGAGTAGTCAATCTGTATCAGCTTGCCTGAGGTAGAGGGGGGGATGTACGGAGGCACAGGTAGTCGGCATTCCAAGGATGTGGCAGATCCTGGCTGCAGCGCAGCTTGTGAGCAGTTGACATCCACCTGTCAGGCAAAGAAAAGTATACAGGATTTTGTTGACAAACATGCTGCAACGCACAAGAACTCTCCTTGACTATGTGTGACGTAAATTTACCCTAATTTTCTGTATGGACACCTTAGAAAAAAGCATCAAATAGAACTTACAAAATTGGTCTTACACACACATCTCAGCAACACGCACACACATACACCACAACACAGACAGAGTACAACGTTGAATAATTTGATCTGTATCATTCCTAACATGTTACCACCCATGGTGGAAATTCCTAATCTCTGCATAGTCCAGCTGCTGCTTGTAATGGTGAAAGCCTAGACACTAACACCAAAGCTACACTGACAAGCAAGGATGTGACATGCGTTGCGGCAAAAAGGTTGTGACATGCATAATAAAAAAAAGGGCTCACTGCTTTTTTTGTTGTGTTCTCGTGATTCCGAACATTATATCAGCTCAAGCAAGGCTGCCACTGCTGAGCGGTGCCATGCTGGCAAACAGTTTTGGTAAGACATATCTCCGTTGGCAGTGTTAAATGGTCAATGCATGATAGGCTGAGATAACAAAAGCTCTTCCTATCAAGAATTAAGGGTGCTCCAAATCCATACGTACCTCCAATACATGTCACAAATTGAACATTGTTTGCATGAAAGTAAGTTAAGAATAATGAACAGTACAAATGAACGCCCAGCATCATACCAGGAAGCGAGGGCATATACAAATACTGCATGATTTTGCAGCAGCGCGCATGACTTACAGCACAAGGACCACATAGTGTTGCACCCAAACCTTTTGCAATTTTTTCGAGTTTGGCAAGTCCCTTACATGTCTTCAGCACAGAAAGCTCAAATAAATGTTCTCCAAAAGCTATAGAGCCTCAAGAATATTTCAACCCTTAAAATTGTGCCTGAAGGCAACATTTTCCTGCTGCCTCAGAATTTATTTTTGGTGATATACGGATAAGGAAAAGAAAATTAATGGTGGTGTGAGCACGGACTGCTTATAGCTCTCACCTTGGTGCTTATCTTCAAACAGTAAGATGCCACTAGAGAATATCTATTTCCTTCAAAAAGAACTGCTAAATAACAGCCCTGGTTGCTTGGGTTCATTCACCCACCTTCGCCAAGAAAGCTACAAAGTCGGAGAACTTGTAGCCCCTGTCATTGGCGAGAGTGGTACGCTGCACAAGGTTCACCATGACTTTTTTGATGGGTGCAGATGTCTTATTGTCCAGGTGCCCCTGTGTGTGTGTATGTGTGTGTGTGTGTGCACGTGCGCAAATGTGTGTGCATGCATGCAATTATAGGGACACTGTTTAGAAGAAAAGCTATGCGCTTGAACGCTTTTTATGACTTGTGCGTGCAGCCATGAAGCCATTTTAAAGGAATCGGAAGGACATGGCAATATTACTTTTATTGCCCGGTTGGACTAACGGGTTAGAAAGAAGGGGAAAGAATGGAAGAAAGGCAAAAACATATAATTAAGTGAACCATATAAAGCGATAAAGACAAGACAGATGGAACTTTCTGAGTGAGGAGAATGGCAGCGGGAGGAGAATAGTCCTAGCCAATAGCTACTCTGAAGCTGACAGTGCCATTGGCTTCAGCCCCCAAAGAGGTGTTGAAGCTGATTTGAAGCGAGACGGAATAAAGGAGCGGAGCTGTCACGGAGGTCTACAAGGTGGAGCTGTTTCTGGGGCCTGGTGACGCCCAAATGCACAGGTGCAGAGCTCTCCATGCTAGAGAGGTGCAGGCAGGCACAAGAAACAAAAATGCTGTGCTTGAGAGGCAGGAGCTGCGTTGCAATTGGAGGACGTGGCATGCATAGTCATGCACCCTCTCATTCTTGTAACAACTTACTGTCATCTTTCCATTTTGCCTGCTTTTCCTTCTTTTCGTCTTTCCTTTTTTTTCCTTCTTTCCGTTTTTCTGGCCCTGCCACGCCATACTGAACTTTAAAACATGACTTGGCTCACCACACAAGTTTGCTGGACCTGCGGCAGTGGAAAACGATAAAAGGAGAGCCCGGGGTGCAGGAGAATGGTCGACAGCCCTCCAGACCCTCATTAGCTACGTTTCTGGCTTTATCCAGGATAGCTGTGTCTACTTTAGGTTTGAGGGCCCTTTCGTGAGACCCTCGCTAGTTTGCTAGCCAGGAAACTTCTCCTTAATGTATGCAGCCTTTTTTCTTTTCATTGAATCACTGTGCATTATCTAAGGAATGTTATTTCCTGTACGTTTCTATCCAACTGATGATTCTCGACACAGAGAGGCGCTCTGTGCCGTGGCCTGTCTTCCAATCGGAGCCCTGCCTCAGAAGCTGAAATGGCAGGGTTCTTTTATGGGACAGGCTCTTTTTGTAAAACTAATCATACGCATGAGAACTTGAGCCATTTAATTCAAAACGCAATATTTAGCACAGAAACTTCTGTCGCAAAAGACCTGAAAGCCCATTAGTATGCCAAACCCTTGGTGATTTAAACATTTTGAAATCAAGGCCAAAACATCTTTCTTTACTCAAAAATGGGAACATTGTTTAAGCATGGTGTCGCCGTTACAGCAGCCTGCCAGATCATTGGCCTGAAGGCCATCGCTTTCAGGAAGAAATTTCACACTTCCTAACTTCAGGCCACCTAGTTGACGAGCTTGTTTTAGGTATTTCTCTGTTTGCTTCTTTTTTTTGCATGGCCCAACTTCTTGATCAGCTGCTTACCTTGACATACTCTTGACATACTCTTGAAGAACAAGCATACCCTGCTTTTAAAACCAACCTTAATGACCATCTCTGAACCAGCATGGGCAACATTGGTGGGCACCACGAGAGAGCCAGAAATTCCACCTTTGGGGATGCAGCAGCAGACCATTGATGTCTGTGAGTCCTTGAATTCAGCTGGCCCTGCATCGTATTGTAAACGTTAAGGAAACAGATGGCTTCTTGGCCCTTGAAGGGAATGCAGCAGCGAACAAACAAAGCATGGTAAATTCTGAATCCAGTGCGACCTGTGCTATAGCACAGCACCTATTTTGGATGTCTGGCTGTTTGGGGAAATAAAGGTGGCCCTTTAGTCAGCCACACCTTCTGCGATTACCCACTTCTCCAGGCCATTGCCATTTTTGTTATGCGCCCTAGCCCTGTTCTTAAATGCATCTGGGCAGTTTGGAGAAGAAAAGATGACCTAGGCGTGATGCTTATCTGCCTTTAACCACAAAGCAGTAGCTCCTTACATTTTGTCTCCTAGCAATTATGTGATAGTGTATAGAGGTTGGGAAAAGCGACCCAAGCTTTTGAGTTTTAAATCGAGATCCTCCAAGAAATGTTGCATTAGAACTGCAACCCCAGACCATTAGAATATGTGAAGCAGACCAGCATAGGTTGGTCCTACAATTCTAGCAAGCCTTAAAAGGAAAAGGTAAATGAGCATTACTGCATCAGTCCTTGCACCTACTCAGAGGATGGCATCTAACAGAAAAATCTAAACCTGGCCCTCGTCCGAACATAATCAATCCGCTTTTGTTGATCATACTTAAAACGGGCAATTATAGACATACCTGTGAATGGCACTGGGCATGCGGATACCAGCTTAAAGGGAAGGGGCTCAGATCTGATGTTCTGGCTGAACTTGCTTGGCTTCACGCATACAGCCTGGACGTAGTAGCAGATCAGGGCCCTGGAACAGATGATGAAGAGCACATAAAGAAAAGTCACCTTCCTATTGCAACTTGTGTGATTGACACTGCAACGGGAGGGTTATCGTTTAATTTGTTTTTGCAGATGATGATGCAAAACATGGTACACTTGAGGCGAGTTCACTACCTTCAGCAGCAGTGCAGCTCTGCAACATGTGCGCGTTTATAACCTTGGTTCATTTGAGATACAGCCTGAAGAGCAGTTCATCTGGCAGCGACAGCGATGGACAACTCCCTCCTTTGAGATATCACTCTCATCTAATTTGATCCCTGCACCTTGTTTATCTGGCTTGTTTGGTCTCACAGTACTCCTTGCCTGACTTGTGCGGTTGCACAGCAGGAAGCTCTTGAGAAGCAATCTTTACCCGTGCGGAAGGCTGGGTTCACTGTTTAACGCATAGATGGACAATGTGTGGGCTCAAGCAGACCTACACATTCCTCCCTATTCTTTCCTCCCCAACTAGTGCACACACTTTTGTGTGTGGACAGTTTGAACTTAGTGCTGCATTCCTTGCATCATGTCATGCTTCATGTCATGCTTCATGCTTTATACAATGCATCATGTCATGCTTTATACGATGCTTTATATGATGCATCATGTCATGCTTCATGTCATGCTTCATGCTTTGTACAATGCATCATGTCATGCTTTATACGATGCATCATGTCAAGCTTCATGCCATGCTTCATGCTTTATGCGATGCATCATGTTGTGCTTTATACAATGCACACTTTTCTCCTCTGTAACAACACTGCAACCATGACTGCACGCTTGCCTTCACTGCTGCAGACAAAGCTGCTTGAGCGCAATCACCGCAACACATACCTGCCCATGTGTGCTGCTGACACCTCACAGTTCCTATGGTTCCATTCCAGGGAGCCAAGAAGCGATGGTGGCAGCACAAATTGGAAAGGGTACATGTATGAACCTGCCAGATGAAGACATCACGCAGGATTTTGGTTGAAGTACGCCATGACCACTTTCAGGCAAAGGGGAGGGGCCGTCTATTATGGGACGTCTCTTTTGCAAGTGTCTCTCTGAGATGAGAAGTAGATCACATGTGGAATTTATGCAAAGAATTTGAGGATAATTGAAGGCCATGCACAAAACATAGATGCCTCAGAAAATTTCATTTGCTCCTGGAAATGCCATCGTGCCGCAAAACATTCCTTTTCCTGTGGCAAGCAAACTGCTTCTAAAAAGGGCATACCAAGCGTTTAGGAAGTCTCACAGAAAGTTTCCTTTAAGAGCATGTAGGGACAAATTAAGCACTTTAAGATTCCAGCTCGTTTTCATCTTACTAGGCGAGATTTGTCTGCATCTATCTTTCATGTGTCTTTGTAACCTACA
Organism: Dunaliella primolecta; assembly: GCA_914767535.2. Lineage (NCBI taxonomy): Eukaryota > Viridiplantae > Chlorophyta > Chlorophyceae > Chlamydomonadales > Dunaliellaceae > Dunaliella > Dunaliella primolecta. The sequence goes on along the minus strand of OU611755.1, from coordinate 1,234,753 downwards.
TGGTACAAAGAATACCTGGCTCCATTGTTCCCTTTCCTCCGAGGCACATCTCAGCGCCCAGCATCCGTGAACGGCCTGGATAAAAGAGGGATGCAAACGCATATTAACATATACAGAGCATAACAAGGAATGCACAAGTAATGCATATTGAGCGCCCTTCTCCGGCACATTTGACCCAGGCCGGAGAGCCTTTAGCTGGTAAGGGAATGTTAGATGTACTTTGCTAGACAAGTACAAATGCGATTTTCAGTTCACTCCCTAATCCAAGAAACTCGAGGAGGCTGGCAGGCTTGCCCCCCATCTCATAAATACATCTTGATGCTGTACCAGGTCAAGCGTAACTTCTGTGTTTAAGGAAAATTTTAACCACAAATATGCTGCTGCTGCTGGTGCTGTTGTTGTTGATGATGATGATGATGATGATGCAAGAAGTTGATTGCACCACAGGAAGGGATGCACAGGCTTTTGCTTCATGCAGGGCTGGAGCAAAGGGGAGTCACCATCGATAAAGCCTTTCCCAAACCTTTCTGGGCCTGCTGGAGCTTTAGAGGGAAGGATCTTTTGCCTCATGCAGGGCTGAAGCCTATAATAATAGTAACAGAACTTCACTCACCAAAATTTGATCCCGCGTAGGTGTTCCGGTTGCCTAGGACTTCCTCCTACCATGCAAAGGAGCAGCATAGCAGACGAAAGGAAAAGACTTGCTTTAAATTGCCTTCAGAGGTTGCGCGTGCTCTAATGGCATGTTCAGCGCAGCCTGTGCAGAATGTAAAAACACAAGTACACATGCTTGGTGCAAATGTGATGACACAAACCCTCCTGTGTGTTGACTCCCGAACAGGAAAAGAAGAGAAGAGAAACTACATAGGCAGTAGATACTGACACCAGAACAAACCTGGAGCCATGAAGACATTTGATTCATCCTGAAAAGCAAAACTCACCACCCACATCGTGCGCTCCTCTCCTGTTAGCAAAGGGCAGGAAATAAAAGATGTGAGAAGGCATGCAAGCGTGGGTTGCGGTGATACAAGCCACCACAAATTTGGCACCTGAAAACCTTGTTCATGAGTGTCACAAAGGATGGCCCACGAGCCTGCTTCCAGTAATTTACAGCATGACACTGTACTTCTGCTCCAGTACTGTACAGCATGACACATTGCATTCTGCACCAGCACTGTACAGCATGACACTGTACTTCTGCTCCAGTACTGTACAGCATGACACATTGCATTCTGCTTCCAGTACTGTACAGCATAACACTGTACTTCTGCTCCAGTACTGTACAGCATGACACATTGCATTCTGCTTCCAGTACTGTACAGCATAACACTGTACTTCTATTCCAGTACTGTATAGCATGACACGTTGCATGGGTTTGTCTCACGTGTAAGGATGGCCATTTACATGCTGTATACTTCAGCAACGTTGTTGGTGAAATGTGAAATCTACAGCGGAAGTACCTGGAATCAACAAACCCTACCCATGTTGCACAATGTATGTGTGTGCCCAGTCTAGATGTTTTATAACTCCTTTCCCTGAGATGCAAGCATCTTTTGGCACGGCTGCTTCTTTCAGCCCCAAGATTACTGGCTTATATGGAAATCGGTCTGTGGGCAGACAAACCAAAGGAACTGGTGTTTGCTTGGCACTTGGTAATTTGCCAGGCAAAGCAGGGCAATGTTGTCAAACCCCACCATACCCCCCTTTTATACCCATGACCCCACCCCATCCCAACCCACACATATAAGCCCCCCCCCTCCCCTCCCCTCACACACACACACACACATTAACCAGCTTGATTGATCCAAGAAGCATCCCTTACAAACTTGTCTTAAAGGGATTGGCTCTCCACAATTGCAAGTATCACTCACCGGCAATACGCAAAACTAAAGCATCCATTTCAACAGCTTCTGAAAGGTTGAAATACACCGCACCCCTGAAACATGAGGGCAACAGGAAAATTTGTGGATGTGTGAACTGGAAGAGAGGTAACAATTGTTTAGCGTTGCACATTAAAATAGGAGGGTTTGAAAAAGACCTTCCTGGCTTACGAGGCACAAGCGTTGGGTTGGCCATTCCATACACCGTCCAGTGACTAAATCGTCTGCATTCCTTAAAAACAAAAATTGAATCCTGCTGTAAACCTAATTAAAGCCTGTAAAATAATAACATGGCAGTGTCCCGCACATTCCCGCAGGGGCACATTGTCCCCTCTTGCCTGCAACTGTTCCCCTCATGCCTGCACACTCTCCAGGTGTCCAGCGCATGCACGGGGAGTAAGAATTGTTGGCTTGCGGGACGCAGGCTTGCACTTGGCTGCTTCTGCACGCTGTTGCGCAAGCAGTTTCTGGGACTTCTTTCTCTCTGCTTTCTGCTTCTCCTCCCGCCGCTTCTCAGTGATGGGTGGGGGGGCTTGAAGAAAATGTGCAAACCTAGCTGATGGCACCCCTGGGGCTTTGGGGCCTTCTTCGCTCATGACCCCTCAATTTTCTAAAAAATAATATTTTGTCAATCCCGCATTAATCCTGCAGCCCTTATATATTTTTTTTGGTACACGCAGCCATCCCACTACCTTCAAAAACATTAATTTTGCGGGACGATTACCTTTCTGCACGGCATATATATTTAACACATATTTGCCAAAAAGATGACATACACGGCGTATTTATACAGGAACGGCCAACCCTCCACAAGCGTAATTACTTGGCAGTTCAGGAGCCACACAGACTGTGCTTGCCTGCTGATCGTCAGACTGTGTGCTTACCTATTCTAAGAGGGTGTCCATTAGTGAAACTACATGTACAGGACATCCATGAATTGCGCAACAGTGGAGCCCAACGGCACAAATATCTGTGCAAGCTTCATTTGTTTGCCATTAAAAAAAAGGTCTGAACTTCTTGGGATCTGACTTCAGACTGAAGTCAGATCCCAAGCCATCAACCTGACATGTTATTGTTATGAAATCGCACTGGTCTTTTTAATTAAAGGTCTTCCATGTGCTCTCTTGATTATTTCAGCTCTCTCCCTGGCCTGACAACTCACTTGCTGCTCTTGTGCCCCTTTCACCAGAGAACCCTGCTGCAGCTACAAGGTCTCTTGTGATGCCTTTTGCATTCAGGTGGCACCCCATTCTTCTCTTGTCTAGGAGCACTTTCAGGAAAGTGCCCCTTCAATGTAAAGAGGCATCAATTTGTATGCACTACTCAGTTTCACAACAGGCAAGGCAGGCATGTAAAAGAGAGTGTGCAAGCGTGCCCGAGTGGAGCTGTGCGTCAAGTTCTACAACATACCTGACGAGCTCCATAGGTGAATATGTGCTTTTTTCCAGCTGTATATTGAGGCCACTTGACTGCACATGGAAATGGAAAATGGACGATTCAGGAAATGCAAATGCCAGTTTCAAGCCCAAGCTTGCATCATTATGCACTGTATGTGTGGACAATGTACATCGTGTATGATTTGCTAATGGGACCCACCTGCCCTTGGCCCATGGCGAGGTAACCTCGTGTGTGTGGGTCCAATGCCTCTGTGGAGCTGAAAATGAACTGGTGAGCAGAGGCAGCTACTCACAAGCTGCTTGGTTTTTGGAGTTGGTGTGAGGAAGTGTGTGGTGTTAGAAAGGTCCAATGGAATATTTGGTTGGTGCTCTGACCTGTGCAGTCCGACCTCCACGAGGTTTTCGACATGAATCCCATAGTTTTTAAGTCATTTTAATTCACACACAGAGCTGAACCAAGTAGAACGATTTCAGTGAGGGCGATGACCAAAACCACCACTTACCCACACTTTTCACACACTGCACCTCAGCTCATAATTCAAAAAATTTTGATTCAAGACTAATTGCGATGAAGCTCTTACAGTTGGGGGTTGTGCCGGTCGGGCTGCCTGGCAGTTAGCGTGTGTGGACTTAAGCATATTCCCCAAAACTGAGCTCCCTGGATTTGCCTGAAACCTTGTCTCGGTAACAAGGGTATTCTGAAAACGTCTGCATACTGTGCAGCACCAAGGCGGCTGCCTGAGGCCCACCCCAGGCCTGAGCGTGCCATCTTGGAGGGCTCATACATTGCTATCCAGATACGACCTGAAACTTTGTATAATTGGTAAAAAAAGGCAATTTAAAACATCCACATACTTAGATTTGTGAAATTCTGAAGGGTTGGTTGGTGCAGCACCAAGGTGGCTGCCGGACGTCGAGGTCCACACTGAATTGCAACCATCCTGACAGGCTCATTTTTTCTTTCCATAACCTTGTCTAAAAAACATTTAGCATGCTCTCTTGCAAAGCGTTGCCTGGACAGGGCTGCTGCAGGGAGCCTGCCACATGTATGGAAAATGGTGCAGGCGGGAAAGCTTTCCTTAAGCCTTAAGGTTATTCATGACAAAGGTAAAGCGGATGACAGAAAAATGGTGACTGTAAAAGCAGAATTAGATTCTTACTGAGAATACAAACCAACGTTCATTAAGACTTAAAATGAGCTCCACCACCCTGGTCTAAAGATTAACAATAATTTCTGGAACCACGATTGCATTTTATTTTCCCGGAACCACGCTGATAGAAATGAATTATCTTGGTTCCGCAATTCTAGAACCATGAACCACGCTGCTGGAAACACGCCGTAACAAGTAACCAAACAAATTTCATATATCCTCACCACTTATGTACATATCCAGACAGACAAGAAAAACTCAAACCACTTGCTGTTTTGAAATTTGTTTAGCAACTATCTCAGATGAGTCAGAGTCCCAAATTGGTAAAACTGATAACACAGATACCCCACACTCAAATAAAGCATGCTTGAAATCTTTGTAAGAACAAGACAGTTAGCACTCGGCATGGATTGGGTTGTCCACCCTCAGATGCCCTTCCCCCTAATTATTCCTTCAACCACCGAGCCGTGGTGCTACGCTTGGCGCTTGCCACTGTGCACGGCTCCTTTCAGTGAACCTTTAGGTGGGAAATTCTCACTGCAAGTGCTTCAACATTTCTGTAAAAATTAATGAGATGGAGGAAACTTGTTCTCAGTCAGAAAACCGTGTTAGCTTGGACTTAAACGAATCATTTTGACGCACCTTAGGGCCGAAGTGCCCTTGCAAGTCCGGACTAAACACTAGTCAGTCAGAAAGCCGGGGATTTCACTCATCTATTTGTGCAATAACATCTTACTCACAATCATGATAGTTATCAATCTTGTAATCACTCTCTAGAGACTACCGTATCGACGCTGACAATCTTGCGAGGTACTAATGAACTCCCAGGTAGATGTGCGCTTGGGGATGGCAGGCCTAGAGGAGCTTGCGGTGGTGGACAGCAGCTTTGAGGACCCCACAGGCAGCCAGGCAGCGAGGAGAAGGGGCAGGAGCAGGAGCTCTGGCACAAGGCAGCAGGCCTTGTGCGCCATCAAGAGGCAGGAGGGGCAGGAGCAGGGTTACACCACAGAGGAGGAGGCCATGGACACAGACTGAGGAGTTGCATGAGTTGTAGTAGCTAAGATCCAGGCCAGCGCTAGCGTGCGCCTTTTGTTGTAGACGTTCGAATTTGCAAACTTTGCTAACTTCTGGCCCCCCCTCGTGCACGTTTTTCAAAGTTGGAGAAGATAAACTGCGTAGGCAGAGAAAACTCTCTTCATTAATTAAGGAAAAGGAGACACATTGGCTCAGAATTCAGATAGAAGCAACAGTTTCATTCGTGCTGGTGCTTAAATGCTCACAGTTTTCAACAGATAAGTATGCGCAGCTATCCCTCTGGACCTGGTCTTGACACCTAGTATTTGGAGGCAATTTCCCCCTTATCATCCATGAGAGCTTCACAGTAAAAGAAACACTTGTCACTGGCGTGCTCTCCCAATTAAAAATGCGTAAAGTAATACATATTTCCCTCACATTCTACGCAATATAAATCATCCCCACGGCTGGCCTACCCCTTGCCAGGCCAAAAAGTGGCCATTTGCTGCTGTCTAGCATATCTCAGCACCCACTGCACCATTCCGGGACCTGAAAAGTGCATTGTACAGCTGTTTTTTTTCTCTACAAGGAAATGTAAAAATGGTGGTTTGAGATGCAGTGTGTGGCTGGCAGGAAAGTTTCAGTGCTGCGACACCAGATAAAAGCAACCATTCTCCACACAGGCCACCGTCTGGTCTCATTTAAGTTTTTTTAGATGCGTCATGATCCCCAGATCGCGGGGATGTGCTCAGGTCACTGAGAGACGCTGTGGTTGCAACGCGATGTCACTTCCTGCATCAGCGTGCACACCTGTCCTAATGGGTCCCCCCACCAGCACGCTGCCGGTGGCCCCCATCATATTCTGACAACACAGCATAATTATAAAATCTAAGAGCAGCTTAAGTCCAGGATTGCTGGTCATTTGGTGTAAGTTTGAAATTCCACTTTTTTCTGCCAAAATGGGTGCAAAACATCCTCTGAGCCACACACAGAGCACTTTCACATGCCTAATGTTCTGCTTTGCTCATTACTTGAGACCTAAAAACATGATAGGGTTGCTCAGAGCATGCAGAGAGGGGGATGTAGGGCCAAGGAGTGCAGTTGGCCACACTTAGGGTGGGCCAGCCGTGGGGACGACCTATACCATTGCCTGCTTCTCTTCTGGCTCATTCGATAGGCGATTTCCGGGGGGGGGCAGACCAACTGATCACATGAACAAAATCTGGCCTGCATGGCCTTCTGAACACGGCTCCAAGGAGAGGGAGCAAAAGACACACGCTGAGGGGACACAGCTGAAAACATGAAAGGCAGGCAGGCAGGAACGTGCTAGGTGCCTAGCCAAGTTGACTGGACTGCTTCAAAGCAAGACGCAAAGACAGACAAAAGGACTAAAACAGCGAAACTAAGAACATGTCTTCACCCAGCTACATCTGCAGGTGTAACATTCCACCATGGATGTCAGCTAACAGAGAAGGGACCAGCTCACCTAACGACACTGGGCCCCGCTGGAAAAAGCATGGCTGAACTAACTGACACACAACAAGTCTGAGAGCTGCTAGGGGCAAGAACAAAACTAAGCCTGACAGGTATGCAAATACCCTGAGAAAGGAAAAGATGGTGTCCCTTATTGCATGAGCAGCAGTAAAGACAGATCACACATCTCACTCGCCTCTAAGAACCTCAGTTCTACTGCTACGCAGAGAACTGACTGAATCTGCCCAAATATAGGGGCAGCATGGCCGGATGTTGCCTTCGTATCCACGCTCTCAAGATTAAGCACGCTAGGTAGACTGACGACACACCTTTCCTTATTCATGCAGCTGGACCAGGTCCTGGCTTGCGTAGTACTTCTTTTTTTATTTTACGACATTTCTACTTCCTGTCTTCCCCAGATCTGCTCTCTTCGGTGAAAGTATGCTTCCTTGTTCTCTGGTCCTCTTCTTCCGCTCTTCAACCCCTCTTCCCAGGATCCTTGTCTATCTTCCACTCACCATGTACAATCCTTTGATGCATTTGCTTTCTTAGATCTAACAACAACAAGTTGTCCTTTTGTTCAGAACCCCTCCTTTTTTTTGAGCAGGCTAGCAGTCAGTCGTTTTGACCGAAGGCCTTTTTGTTTGTGTAACCTGTAACCCTGGCACATCCACAGCTCCTGCACCCAGTCCTAAAATCACCTACCTCCCCAATCTTCAAAATGCTCTTAAGTCTCACATGCATACAAAACACAGACTTGGATTTGCCAACTCCAAAACAGGCTACTGCTCCTACTATCAGAGCTCATGTTGAGAAAATATCAGCAATGCTTTTAAGAACATGCCCTGTGTATCCTCACCTATGAAGCGCACCATGTGACGATATCGCAAAGGCACCCTTTATAACCAAAAACATGCAGTTCGCTTAGAAGGTCCTCAAATCCATTATGCCCTCTTCCAGGCTGTCATCAATTAGACAACGCACTCCACATGCTTTCAGGCTGCCAAAATCATATCATCTCCAGCATGAAAACTGAACCAAACCGTGACGCCACAATGCTGCTAGAAGAATGATTATCAAAGCCTTTAGTAAAAGCTCTTGGGGAGCAGGCTTGGTAACACATAGGAAGTGATGATAGGTTGGCGCAGCACAACCTCCAAATCCCTGCATATGCATCAAACAGAATTGCACCCCCTTACCTCTTTCCAATTTTTTTTAAGAGGTCTAGACTCACCTCCAGCCGTTCTGATGCTATACAGGCTACTCCCTATAAAGCCAAACCCACTCCTTATTCTCCTTCTACCTCCTGCTCACACCATCATGCATTACGCAGCAGACACAACCCCACACAGAGGACCACGACAGCCAACCGGGTGAGACAAACCCACCAACTGAATGCTAACCAGCAACACGTGCACTTATTTGAAATCAAGTACTGTGAAGACACGATACCTAGATAACAGTTTGAGGCGGAACAGTGGCAGCATGCAGACCTCTGCGAACTCAGTAGTGGAGAAGTTGTGACTCTCCGCACCATCCTCCTGGTTGTTGGTGGGACCTGCTGTATTGAGCATACCCTGAACCAGTTTAAACAACTGGGACTTGACCACCGGTGTGCCATTAGACTTGCTCGCAAACTGCATGCCCATTCTGTTATATACGCCAACAAGCTTGTTACCTCTAGGCGTGCTATTGAAAACAATAATACTTTTCACAGCCAGATTCTGGAGCCGGGTGCTTCCAGTAACTCTTCCCAATAGATCCCTTTTAGCAATATCTGTTTTGTAGCTTTGCGGTGGAGGGGACTCACGGCTCTTCTGAGCCAATGCGCCTCCTTTTTCTTAGAAAGAAAAGAAAAAGAAAAGAAAAACTACTTAGGCTGAGGAAACTCTCCCTACTTCAATTAAGGTAAAGGAGACACATTTTCTTAGCTAATATAGGGGAAGTTTCCTTTGCTTACACTGTAAGTTACAGAGTTTTTCTTTTTTAAATGGGGACCTTGAGGGAAACTGGAGCACTCGGCTCCAGAACCCGGATGCGAGATTGTTTATTAATGGCGCGTTAAGTGGTAAGAAATTTGTGGGCATACTGTGCCAAATGGGCAACTTCTCTTTCCTACACCTCCACGTCTCCCACAGGATACCCTGTCTAGGCACCATTCACCATGTATTCCCAGGATATCAATATTTTTCTAAACCAGGATAACAACAACCTTCCTTTTTGCTTCATGACCTCATGCGTATTTATGAACAGGCTAGCAGTCAAACGTCTTGACTGAGGCCTTTTTCCCTTGTACCAAATGGGCATGTAGTTAATGTGCAAGCTTTGGAGCCTGTTTTAGAGATGTTGCATCGCCTGGCATTCTCCTAGGCTAGCTACAACCATTCACCAATACACGTCTGTCACCAACTCAAGCCCTTACCTGCAATGAGGCGGTTGCGGTAGGCCATAAGGACCAGGCCATGACTGGTGACAGACGTGATGTGTTATCTTTTCCCCCCTAGTCCAATTTTTGTGAGTTGAGCTTTTTTGGTTAGGTCTGATTGTAGGCCTCTGTGTTTCCGCTCAGCTGCCCTTGTAGACGGATACAGCGATGTAATCTTACCTTACCACGACCGGTGGCCGGATACCGTTTTGGCACCTTTCTATTCCTATATTGTGGAACGGGGACACTTGCACCCCATCCTTAAGGCTTCCAGTGCACTCCATCTGTGCTCACACTGGAAATTGTTTCCATCGCTGGTTCCCTTCAGCTTGCATAGCACTTAGCCTGACTTTCAGCGCTGGTCATCTTCGTCTTGCGAGGCATCCAACCTGCTTCTACTCGTACCATTACATTACAACTGCGGCTACTTCGAGCCGAAGTGTCTCATTTTCCTTTATTGATGTAGGAGAATTTCCTCTGCCTGTATAATTTTTCTTTGAAGCCCTTCGTCAATACACCCCCTTTGCCAATTCTTGCCCTTCACAAGAACATGCCAATCAATGCTCTGCAGAAAGGCACTAAAATCCAGTCATTCTATGTCATCTCTCTTTGCAGATTGGGTAGATGAACAGAGTTTCATGCGAAACATCAAATGAGACGAGGGACGCGTGCTAAAACTCCCCAGTGAAGATGACTTGATAAGCCGCGTCTGTCACAAATTATGGAGGACCGGGTCGCACTCTGAGGATATAATTTAGGGTCAGCGAAAATGGTAAGATCCACATCATCAAGGCTGGAGCAAGTGGGGTAGAACACATAATTGCCCAAAATTGAGCATAAATGTCCTTGTACTCTCCAGGATCACCCGAAGTAGCGAGCCCTCACCCACGCCTTGAATTTCTGCAGAGCAACAAAACAAAGCCATGGCAATGTAAGTGGGCATGGGAGCGAGTGTATGGCAGTACTGTAAATCACTGTGCCATCAAACATACATGCCATCTTGGTGCGCACCCACCCATCCACCCACCCACACCCACACCCTCACCCTCTCTCTCTCTCACACACACAGGACAAAAGGTTCCTACTTTGCAAAGCACTGGAAAGCTCCTCATGCACGAAGGCAAAGGAAAGAACTTGTTGGGAAGCACACTAGATGCTTGCAGGTTGAACGTGACACCACAGACAAAAAAAGTAAGAGGGTCTAGAGGTGTCATCGCACCTGCACAGCGTTGGCAAGACCTCCGTCCTGTGAGTCAGAAATGAGCTCATCCCCGTGCACCAGGCGCACACGCATGCCCAGATCAGGCTCAGATCCAGGAGGAATTGCGGGACCTGAGTTCACTGCCACCTCGTAGTCCGCGCGCTCCTCCTCCAACTGTGTGTGTGAGTGTGTGTGATTGATTGATCGATTGATTGATTGATTAAAAAAAGACCACAGAGGTGTGGACCACAAGAAGACTGCTGAGAAGGTTGGCTGCTCCTCTTCAACTGAGCAAGGTCAGGCCATGGCATAACTCAAATCAATGTTTCCCTTGTGCACAAGACGTGGGGCCCGTATCTGGGCACCATGGAAATTCCCTTTGGCACATCCACCAGTGGAAAATGCCTGTGCACATCCACCTGTGGAAGTACCTGTGGCACAATCATCACCTGGAATGTTGAAGTCAGAGCCTCGTATAAAACTTACCTGCCAGCACATCCTCTTCCAGCGACTCCAACACAGCGCATTTGCAGAAATTCAGTCGCACCCGGAGATCTCGACCCAGTCATGCACAAATATAATATGATCGAGCGGCTCCTGCTCCTGCAACAAGTCCGCACATCCTTGATGTTCCTAGAACACCATAGGAAACCTACCATTCTCTCAAGCGGCTCCTGCAGCACGTCCACCCAGGCATCTGCCTTCAATTCCGCCCCCGTCAGCTGCCTCACGAGATCCAGGAAGGGTGCCCCGCTACCCGGCAGCCAGTACACCTCGGCAAGCTCCTTGCCCACCTGTTAGGGACATGTCATGAGCAATTCAAAAGTGCTGCTGCGGGCAACTCAAAAGCAATGTGTCTCTTTGGCTATTAGTGGGAGAAGGTTCTGCCGCGCAGCAGACCACGTGACCTCACACCTACGCCTTCTAACTTTGCACTCTTATTAGCCAAACAATGGGCAAAAGAGGATAGTGTTCCTGCAGCTTTCAGCCATAACTCTTGGCCTGGGAATAAGCATGAAGATCAGCTTCTGAGGACACCGTGCCTTGAAAGTATGAGCGGTTGCACAAGACTGCAGCTTCCCCTGTGAAACAGTGCACCTCAGACGAGGAAATGCCTTATTTGCAAGGGCTTTGCTGCTGTTCAAAAAACGGGTGGTCACACAAGACACCAGTTTTCCTATGAAAGCACGCCGCCTAAAAGACATGAAAGCCTTTTCATAAGGGCAAAGCAGCTCAGAGCATGAAAAGTTATTCTGAGGGGTACCCTAGCTCATGAAAGACCTTCTGAAACGCAGCTACAAGTACATCTGTTTGCACATGACTGCAAAACGTCTTGGAAGCTGACAAAGAAATAAGATGACAAAGGCGGATCCAGACATAACTTACCTGGGGATTATCAACAAGCTTGCCTCCTAATTTCTTCTTGAAGTAGGCTCGTGTCTGCGGCCAAAATCAGTAAAGGATGGTACACAACTTCTTAAATGCCGATTGCGACGGAACTGGAGAGTTTAATGCTCGGAGATTGAGGGAGCTGCACTTGCGCGCATAAGGATGTCGATGCCAGCGCCTAGATCATGCTGCTAAGCATGTGGAATAGCACCAAACTGGAGTCAAACATCTGCTTTGACTGAAGGTCCTGTCATTCTTGTGCATGGTCGTGCTAATCTTCTTTACCTAACTACAATTGTGACATGCCCTGATGGTTTCAAATATGGACCCAGGCATCATCATTTTGGTGTTCCCTTTCTCCCCTTTTCAGCCCCTGTCACGTTTACCCTATTAAATCCCTCAATTCTGATGCACCACGCAGTAGGGACCAGCACCCTCAAGAGAGGTACCATCACAGCAGGCACATGCAGGGACACACAAATTGCTGTCGTACTCGGTCATACCCGAAGCACGCTCTTCTGAGTTGGGTCACGCTCACAACAGCAAGCGAGCCTTGCGCCTTGTCATACCTGGTGCACGCTCATCTCAGCAAGCACGTAGCCATGGTAGTAGCACGAGGACTCGTCTGCCAAGATGTGTGGGACAGACAGGAGGGGCCGAGCGGAAAAGCCACCCTGAGCATGAAGTTAAGAACATGGACACGGACATGATTGCAGCACTACTTGGATCAGTGCATGAGGAGCGGGGGGTCCCCATGAAAAAAATGACCGCAAGCCTGACAGCCAGAGCCTTCATGTGCCTTGCACGACAACACATCTCATGTAATGGGGTCTGGTGTCCTTGGCGCCCTAAGCATGTCCTGAGAGAGAAGCCGGGCAAAGGAACGCCATGATTCAGTTGCTCAGAAAGCTGCAGCTCAAGTCTCTAATGCATATTTGATTTAATGCATGTTTGCATTGAATGACAGCAACCAGTGCCATTGGATAAGCGATTGACAAGATAAAGGCCACGTTAAGTACATGCGCATACACTTATGAGGAACAACCTCTGCTCTGGACCGAGGAGCTTTGATCATAACAAATGGGGTCCCTGCTGTTGATGCACAACAGATGGGGTCCTTGCTGTTGATGCATCAACAATGGGCTCCCTGCTATCGATGCACAACAAATGGGCTCCCTGATGTTGACATGCCCCCAAAAAGCATTCCCTATCAGACTCTTAGTCCTGGGTTTTTAAATGAGCGACAGGCAATACAGCAAATCCATTCTTATCTACTGGGACGCACATCAACATGCGCATGCGCATGCACACACAAACACACACAGCTTGGTAAGTCTTTTCATGGGCTGTATCCTCAAGAGAGCCAGCATATTGTAGCTCTCTTGATATGTGCAGTTTACTGAGGGACAGCAAAGAGTTATGTGTGCATGTATGTGTGAGGTTGATGTAACAAACCTGCACTTCTTGCTCAGTGCGGTCAGCCAGCTCTCGAACAGCTTCCACAGTCAGCTGATCCTCAGGCATCTCATACTGCAAGCACAGTGGGGTGCAGGTGAATGGAACAGTATATGGCCATGGACAGCTCACGTTTGCTTTCACTCAGAGTTTGAGGTTTCAGTCTGGAAGACCGTCCAAAGCATTGCACTTCTTGCTGATGCACAGCTGCATGCGCCTGGCCCTACAAACTAATGATGTGGTAATTTACAAGAGCAGCACCATGACACCTCAAACACGCCGAAGCCTGTACCAGGCTGCCTGATGCCCTCCCCCCCACAACCTTTGACCTCATAATTCCTGATTTTCCATCTGGTCCACTGCTAAAACTTTTGTAAAAGTAAGGTCTAGAATCACGATTAATGGTTAGCAGAGCATGAGTTGCAGAGAAGAAAGTGCTCTTCCACCCTGAGAAAAGATAAATGCGTTTTTCTCAACATGATTCGTCAAACGGGGCGCACGGTAGGTGGTTCAAATCCTGCTGCCTGTCCTTTTATGCAATTTAGTCACACCTGTGAGCCCGCCCATACATGCACATACACAGCTTCCACTTACCAGCGCCTTCTCAAAGTACGGGACGGCCAGCATGGCACGAAGACCAAACACCTGCAAGGTTATGCATGCGAGGGACATCAGGCTGAGTTTGCAAGCATGCCCAGGTGCATACGTACAAACACACACATACATACATACATACATACATACATACATACATACATACATAAACACTTTAAACATTCATAAATTTATATACAGACATATGCATACGTATATGAGGTTTCAGACATATGCATACGTATATGAGGTTTCAGCTATTGTCTAACTCTGCAGCGGTAAAGGGCATCATGCAGCTTCTAAAATGCCATGCCTCAGCCTCACTTGCCATGGTCAGCCTTCTAAGCACATCAAGCTTCAAGGAGCAACAGGCATCTCCATCGATCGATGTCCATAACTTTCACTTGTGGATTACCTCATAGGGGCTGGTGGCCATTTTATGTGCCTTGATGATGTCCCAAGGGATGGGCTGGCCCTCACGGTTGCGTGCGTAGCGCCCCAACCAGGCAGCATCACCTGCAAAAGCATCCAAGAACTGCATGCACGGGTGCGTGAACCCATGGACATTTGCTTGTGTGTGTATGTGTGCGTGTACATGTGCAACACTGCCAGTAGAAGCGCCCGCAAGCTGCACGCATGCAAGTTGGATTTTTGTCATGGCTGTTTTGGATGCTCATGCGGCACCCATGAGCTGCATGCATGTGCATTGGTGATTACAAAGGACATGTCGTTGGCCTGGCACATGCAAGAATAAAATGTGCCATGCACCTTGAAATGTACCTCAGCGTGGCTTAGCAAGATTGTGAAAGCAAACATTCATGACCTTGCGATGATTCCTGAGCTTATGACCTGCTCAGATGGGCCAGCCATTGTTATTTACCCGCAGGTTGTGCAGCTGCACACAGGAACGAATTCAAGAAAGCCAAAGTTATGGCACAGAAGCTTAATCAGGGTGCATATGTCATTCCGATGCCTGAGCTGCTGATGAAAGGCACGCAATGCACATACCATGCTCTGGTTTTCAGCGTATGCCACACTCATGGGCGCGCGCTCCTGGGCAAAGAATGGCGAGGGCTGTTTGATGTTGCTGAAGTGCGCCGCATGTCCTGCAGGTGTAGAAATGCATGCAATGTGCTGAAATTTGCTACACGCCCTGCAAGTGTGGAATGCTATTTTGCGGGAGCGCGCCGCATGTCATGAAGGTGTGGAAAAACAAGCAATATGTGGCAGGTATGCCATTCAGGGATTCACAAGCTATCTTTTCACAAGCAACGTGCGCTGAATCAGTCCTGGACTGATTATCAGCACAACAAGAAAAGGCATACACACATAGTTGAGTGAACCACTCAAAAAAGGCTTTTTCTTCATGCTCACAAGATAAATTTTGGTTGCATTTCAAGATGCTGTCTCCCGCACAAATAGGAGGTGTCTGGCATATAAAAGCCATTCTTACAGGTGACAAATTTGACAAAAATGTCTATTCAAAAGGATTATGCTGCACAAGCTAAAACAGGGTTGTTCAGTGCGATGTTCTGGGATGAAAAATGCTATAAAATGCGTGTAAAATGCGAGTTCGTCGAACTGTTCGATCGCACGTTTGGTTGAGGAGGGGGGTGGCCGGGCCAGGGGTCAGCAGAGCCCATACAAGCTTGCCCAGGCCTTCCATCCCTTGAACTTTCAATTTAAAGCGTTGTTAATGAAAATGAGAAGTCCTGATGAGTTCATGTGCCATAACAGTGGCCTTCAGGTGACCTTCTAGTGGCCTTCAAGTGGACTTTGCAGGCTGCATTTCGCAGAGGGGGGTAAAAGTTCGACGAACAGCACTTTTAGAATGCGATAAAATGCGTGTAAAGTGCGAGTTCGATAAAGTGCGCCGTTCGTTGCACTGAACAACCCTGAGCTAAAAAGAAGACGGCACAAGGCTTTGCATGCTGCAATGAAAGATTGCTGTTTGTAGGGAGACAGGGATATGGCCACCAGCACTTCGCCATTTCTTGCCTACAAGTCGATGCTACCTCTTCCTTGAAGTATGCAGAACAGATACTGTAGCCATGCGCTTGGCTACGCAGTAACAAGGGACCCTTTACATGGCAATTCCTTGCCTGCATGTTGATGACCATTTCTACGTCTAAGTAAGCAGAACAGATACTGCACCCATGCACTTGGCTACGCAGTTGCAAGGGATCCTTAACATGGCAATTCCTTGCCTGCATATTGATGACCATTTTTATGTCAAAGCAGGACAGATGTTGCAGCCGTGCACTTGGAGACACAGTTGCAAGAGCACTAACCGGGATCAGGTGGCTGAGCTGCAGTATTGATCCTGGATGTCTGTCATTTTGATCAGAGCAGTGCTGCAGAGTTGCTGTCCCTCTTCACTGTAAACACCACTTGCCAGCCTTCAGTAGGTTGCAACAAGAGTAGTTTCACCCACTCCATTTTGATGCTTCTCTTTCAGCATGGCTGACAGCCATGCTATCCCTGACACTATATGCAGCAGGGTCTTGATGGAATCATGGTTGCACGCACGGGGCTTTAATCAAGAACAAATTTAGTGACAAATTTGAAAAGAAATTCCAACAGATCATGCCACACTCACCTCCCTCGTGCAGCAGTTAGCTTGCTAGGGAGGGAACCTTCCCTCATTGCAGGCGACCATTGTGCTTGCGTAATTTTGTCTCTTCAAAGGATAATTTTACACCCACAACCCTCATGCAGCAGGGTTACCAGGGCTGTCTTGCCATGGCAGCAGGGTTACATGCAGCAGGGTAACCAGGGCTGTCTTGGCAAAGACACTTTTACACCCACCTCCCTCATGCAGCAGGGTAACCAGGGCTGTCTTGCCACTGCCCACTTGGTTTGGAGTCGCCAAGGAGGTGAAGTTGGTCTGCACACAGATCAAATCACACATGAGTCAGGCATGCACGATGTGAACCAATTGCTCATGTCTGCTAAATTGGTTGTCCCCCCCCCCATCGTCTTTAGACGACTGCGTGCATGTGTTGAATGTAAAAGGATGAGTGCTTCTAGAGTGGGAGGAAAGAACCAGGAGGGTTCCTCTTGAAGGCTAGGCCGCAAAGTCCACATTCCCACGAAGTAGGACAAAATCAACTGCCTGTCCACAACCAGCCTTTTTCCTGTATGCTCGAACACATAAGATTACCATGACCTGCGATCCTTCTAGAAGGACAAGCGCTAGAGCTTGTACACAGCAAATTACAAAAGACATGCCTTTTTTTTGCCATGGTGAGAGCCTACTGTCTACCAACATTTCTAACGCCCCTCTCATTCTGTGCAAGGAATGGGGTAGATGTTGGTGATCTGGGAGCCTTTAAATTTGTTTACACGGAATCAATGATGGATATATTAAAAATAATCAGCGGCTGGTCAAGTACAGAACATCAGCTATTTTCCAAAGAAAGAACTATGTTCTATTTTCATTTTCCCCTTTTCCATTTTGGAAATGCAGGATGAACAGAGGGAATCAGCTTGTTTACATTGCCAAACATGATCTTCGACGTGTTTCTTAATCATATCCAACCATATTAACACTATTTCAAAATTAGTTGACCAAAATTAATGAGCTCCATCAGAGAACCCCAGATCACTCTCTTAGCGGAACATCACCCCAAAAGGGCCCACAGCTTCAACCTCGGGCCATTTTCACTCCCACAGTAAAGCACGAATGACCCCCATATACCATGCTAACATCCTGCATATCCAAAGAAGGGAAAGGGGTTCAAAAGTTGACCTTTCTGGCACCCCCAGTGCTGAATTTTGTCTCAGGAAAATGGCAGGTTTCATACAGAGCTGAACCTGAGCTTTTTACCTGCCTGCTTGGGCACACTTATGCAAGGAGCATCTGAGCATTTGAAACGCACCTCTTCTTTGACCTTGAACCTTTGAAACAAAAGGAGCATTTGAAACACACCCCAGATTTGGCCTAAAAAACGCTCAACTTTAGCACAGTATATGCTGGTCTCAAATGCCTCAAATTTGGAAATAATAAATGACCCTCATGCTTGGCAAGTACAAAAAGAAATATTGGAGTGCAAGCTGCCAGGGTCAAAAGGCCTTAGCTTCTTTGTAGGGAAACAGTTGAGCTCATATAAAGGAATCTGACTGTGTAGCTCATATAAAGGAATCGGCCAACACTACTTACAAGCGCTGGCTGCCAGGTTCCATCCTCCTTGCGCCAGCTGGGTTGGGGCCAGTGGCAGAAGCCTGAGAGCAGCAGAGCACATGTGATGACGGTTTTAAAGAGCCATACTAAAACAGATCAATTAAAGGTATGCAGGCCGTGTGAATCAAATGCACTGTGTTGCATGATACTTTTTTCCTGGTATCTCCTCATACCTGCCACATAGGATCCACAAGAAAACTCCGGAATGAGGGACCAACTACTTCCCTCTCCTAGGCTGTAGCTAGTGTAGTTTTGAGGGACCTCTGGTGAGGCTCTTGCTAGCTTGCTAGTCAAGGGACCTTCCCTTAATGCACGCGGCCTGTGGCCTGCATATACTTTTCTTTTTTTCTTTAGTCACTTGACGTACAGAGCAAGGATGGTTTTAGTCAGGGCCACTAGCCAAGTAGATGGCTGCTTGTACTCATGTACCATAACTGCAAGTTTTGTCATGGCATGAAGTACCCACAGACACAACAGCAAGGACATCATATGCCCGGCAGTGAAATGGACGAATGCACG
This sequence comes from Dunaliella primolecta, assembly GCA_914767535.2. Taxonomy (NCBI): domain Eukaryota; kingdom Viridiplantae; phylum Chlorophyta; class Chlorophyceae; order Chlamydomonadales; family Dunaliellaceae; genus Dunaliella; species Dunaliella primolecta. Next base: position 1,216,072 of record OU611755.1, on the reverse strand, counting down.
TTCGTGTGTCTAAAACCAGCTTTAGGCCTCTTGTACAACTTGTACTTGTTGCTTGCCAGGCTTACCAGGAACGTGACCTTTGGTACTTAAACCCCTCCTGAAGGTGAAATGATCACCAACGCTCGATGCTCCCATACTAATCACTACATCACCGCTTCCCATTTTCCAACACTGTTGCTTTTCCTCAATCACGATTGCCACCATAGCTGGTAGAAAGAGATCCTTCTCACCCTCTCCCTTCTGGAAGATTTGCTGGCAATCCAGAGCTGGATCTATGGCTTGTGTGCAAGCTTAATACATGTTCTAGTTGGTTCTCTCATGAGAGAAAGCCATGAACGCACTGCCTGTAATAAGTATGCACCTAGTTCTGCATTACCAAAGGATCTACATGATAGCATGCTCACCGTTTGAGTACTTGCCCTCTCGATCACCTGCAAGAGCATGCAAAAAAGCAGGATCATAAACTTAATTTGTTCACAGTGCTCATCCACCATGCTCATTGTACACGGTGGGCTATACCAAAAGTCACCGGTGGTACCGATGAACCCAAGAGTCCAATCAAACAAGTCGAAGTGATGAAAATGGATAGGACATGATTTGTTAAGCCAAGTGGAAAAATGCCAAAAGAGTTTGCAAGAGAGCATCCTCTGTGAACTGTACACCATCCTTCCTTTGCATGCCCTGGAACTTGCATTAGGGTCATGTGCTGCCCTGCTTAAACATCTTTGACCCTCGCAAACACTTGCAAATGATAATGCTCACACAGCCCAAGGTTGAGGTGCTTAATAAAAAACCCGACCGGACAACCAAATTATAAAACCCTTTAAAACCTCGCAGCTCCTCAAAACTCACATAGGTCCAGGGTCATCGTGCTGCCGTGGTAGTTGATGCCCAAGGCAGCAAAGGTGCGAGCCCAAACATCCACCGCATCCTGAGTGAACCATAAAGTACCATGCAAGGTGAGAGACCAATAAGCTAGCGCGGAACCCTCTGCAATAATTAAGGTCATTGAGGTGATGCATGCTGCGGTAACAATGCTACGTATGGACGCTTGAGGCGTCATGAGTGCAAACCCATGGCCTCCGTCATGCAAACTAAGCGTCACATACACATCTTCAACCTGGGAGCACATATCACTACACCGGGCAGGGTTGCCGTTAACCATGTAACAAAAGACGGGGTTCACTGGGATTCTGGATTTGCTGTTCACTGCTGCACTCCCGCATGATGCAGCACAGCACTCGTTCTTCACACAGAAGATAAACTCAGCTTCAGTATTTTGCTGCGGCCTGCTCCCCTATGCCCTCCTTGGAACATACAGAACACAACTCAGTCATCTGCTTGGTTTACACAATTGAGAAGATTTGATATCACCATAGGGTACCATTTACTTATCACAAGGTAACACTCACAGGTGTACAACAATTCTCAACAACTGGGTACCAGGCAGAGAATAAAGGCAACAGACTCAGTAACTCCCTTTTTTTACACCATCATCTAACAATGACAACGATTCAATGTGGCAGTAAAAAACGGCTGTGCAAGCTAGGTACAATTGCGTGCATGAAGGAATGGATCCCTGAAGGGCAAGCTAGCCAGCGGCCCACCACTGCAAGCCCGCTTGACCGTGGCCTCTTGAGCGACCCTTTACCGCCAAGCATGAGAGGGTTTTAGGATTTTAGGATTCTGAGCCAAAAATCCTCAAAAAAGGCAGGCAAAGAATGCGATTCAAATGCTCTTGTAACGAGGTAGTGCCAATGTGCCTTCCAGGTGTTGGCAGGCATTGGCTTCCTGGAGTGCCAGCGCCCCGATCCCCCTCCTACCCCCTCCTGTATCGACTACTACACAAAAGCATAACAGTTCTGTGCTCCTTCCTTTGAGGGGGCTCGTGGCCCCTACACCACGGCGTATGATGTGCAAGGTTAAGTGTGGATAAGACAGGCCTCACTGCCAATGGAAAGAAATGGCCCGTGGCCTTCTTAGCATTCCTGTATAGCATGTAGGCCATGCAACAGGGTAACAAGGGTCTCATCTTGGCAAAATTAAGTGGGTCTGGACTCAAATGGATAGTAAGGGTCCATGGCCTTTTCAGTGTTCCCAGGAATCATTTTGCCCATGTTGTCAGAGTACAAAGGGCCTCACCTCGAATGGGTAATAAGGGTCCATGGCTTTTTCAGTGTCCCCAGACAGCATGTAGCCCATGTTGTAAGGCTCCAGAGCCTCAGGGCCCTTTTCGGCAGCCAGCTTCTGACTGCGGCCAGCAAAGACAGAACATTGCTTTCAGAACAGTTTATGCATGTGGGAACAGAGTGAGCTGAGGCATGGCCAGAAGAGACAAAACATTGCTTTGAGACTTCCAACTTGCACAAATGGGAAAAGAGCTTGTTGAGGCATGGACAGAAAAGATCAAACGTCCCTTTTGAGACGTCCTACTTGCGCATATAGGAAAAGAGTGAGCAAAGGCATTCAGGCATTGACACATTTTCATGAATTTGCGACTCTCTTTCAGCGAAGCTCACTCACATCCTCAGTCCACCTTTTAACTAATTTTATTGTACAAATTCTTGGGCATCCTCATCAAGTCTTGACTTGGTGCACGCGTGTGTGTGTATGTGTGTGTGCACGCGCATGTGCAAGGACGCATATAAGCAACTCCAGAAAGGGCATGGACCAAAGCCATCTCATAAGCATAACAACCAACACTACCCCCCTCCCCCGCACACAACTCACCGTGCAGCAACCATGATGGGCCTCGTGCGCGCCTCCAGATCATCCATGATCTCAAACAGGCGGCGCTTGCCAAAGCCCTCGGCACCCATCACCTTGTAATCTGCAGACAGAAAAGGAGGCAGGAGACTTCTGCAATGCAAGCAGTTACGTTCCGCGTCCAGACCATCCATGATCTCAAACAGGCGACGCTTGCCAAAGCCCTCTGTACCCATCACCTTGTAATCTGCAGACAGAAAAGGAGACGGGAGGCTTCTGCAATGCAAGCAATTAAGATCTAAGTCCAGACCGTCCATGACCTCAAACAGCCTGCACTCGCCAAAGCCTGTGAGACCCATCATTGCCAGTCAATAAAGTTCAGGGATTAATTTGTGAACATCCTGAAATGAGAATCAGGGATCACGCATGCAGGAATACTCTCAACAAGATCGCCAAGCCTCCTTTACTTGCAGGCATTGCAATCTACAACTGATGGGTATTGTGGAGGCGGCTCAACAGCAAGCAGCTGTGTTGAGACATTGGGCGTTTTGAGCCGTGGACATCAGCAGTGAATTGCAGCCCACACAGCATTTACCTATCTTTGAAAACAGTAACAGACAAATAACTCAGTTCTGCAATGTGGCCCAGTCCAAAATGCTTTCGGGCAAATCAAAGCTTGCTGGGACACAGCCACATGCATGGTCTTGATGTCCTGGGAGCATTCAAAACAAGCAGAGAAATAGGCATGAGGAAAGGAAAGGTAAAGGCAAGCATGGCAACCACGGGGTTTCTGTCTCCCAAAGACAACAGCAGCAGCAGCAGCAGCAGCAGCAGCGGCAGCCAACCCTCAATCACCTTCATGAGTGAAGCTGCTTGCAGCTTGCAGCCTCCCTGCAGAAGAGTCCTAGGCAGATCGGAATTCTATATCTGCACCATTCAATTGCATCACCTTGAAAAACCAAGCAAAGCACAAAATATGTCTGCCTGCCTGAATATCGAAAAAACCTTGGCCAGCTTGCAACATTCTCTGACACATTACTTATTCAAAAGTGAACACAAGTGGACGGGTAGAGTGCTACTCCTAAAGATTTTAGATCCCCAAGCAGCAAACACGCATAAGACCTTGTACTTTGCCATTTCTGCACACCAAGCGGACGAGTTTGAACATTCCTGTCAACTAGCTATCGCACATTGCAGTCAAATTCCAGCCAATGCCGTGCACCAAGCAAGTGAGTTCAAACCTTGAATACACCCTGGGACCACAGTGCATCCAGACATATGAGCATACTTGGTGTGCTTGTGCTCCTAGAACCTAGGACACATAGAATCAAGGACAAGAGGGGAACGCTGCCGAATCTCTTTCTACAGTGGCTTCATATTTTGGCCCTCTTCCCATTACACACGATCCCTGGGCACAATGCCTCCCCCCTTAGAGAGGGCCCTGCATAGCACTTCATCAAGACTTCATTGCCGTTATGAAGTTAGCAACTGCAGCTTGACCAGCCTTTACACTGCCCACTCCATAGCCTAGAGCAGCACTCAGAGGGCTTCCACAGATATCTCCACCAAGATCATTCATCCAAAAACGAAAAAGCAAGGGCGAAAAGGGGCACCCTTGCTTCACTTCCCTATTTCCCTATTCTTTTACATTACCATTGTCAATCAGAACGCCATAAAAAGGACAGCAAAGGTGTTCTTACAGCTGTGCTAGGTGATGGAGTGGAGATTTGCAATGGTTAATGCCCTGGGCTCACCAGCTTATAATCCAGCTCATTTGCAAAAGATGCTTAAGAAGCTGCGCGTGCACGGTATGCATTAAGATAAGGCGAACATCTGAATGTGAACACCAAGTGTTAACGACTGAAAATGAATGGTAGGAAGGAGGTGAGCCTGAATGAAGGTATGACGGAGTGCCCCTGCCTGTCAGATACTAGCATCCGGAAACCCTGTTTGATAAGCAATTAAAAGCTGAAGCTTGATTGTCACACAGCATGCCGTGCAGCCACACATGGCAGCCCAAGGTAGGAACAGATCATTATCTTGCATAACCCTGCAGACAGACTGAGTGCTCTGGCTGCACTAAGTGTATGGCACCGCTGGTGAGTCTATATCACTCATGACTCTCAAGCAACAAAAAATGAGCCGCAGGCATCCTTATCATCCTGTGTTGCCCCATAGATTTACCCACCATAGAAGTCCTCAAAGCCCAGAAGCTTGGCCAGGCGATTGCGCAGCTTCACAATCTCAATGAAAGGCTCAGTCACAAAGGGACCGATTGAGCGCAGACCCTGCATGAGCAACGGAAACGCGAGAACATGTTCACTCCTGTTAACCTCATCAGGATAGGAAGGATGAAGCGCAGACCCTAGACGAGTGACACAAAGCGCAACTGATACTTTCAACTCAATGAACCAAGTCGGTTCCAGTCTCCAACAGAAAGCGCACAATGGAACGCATGAGGCACGAGGAACGAGAGAGAGCACAATGAAACAGGCCCTCCACAAGTTGATCAACACAGATGGGCATCAATCTGACATCTCTTGACATTGCTCAATTGTGGAATGCTATGTAAACTGCCATGTATACTGTGCTCGGTCAAGACGTTTCTAATACAACACTGCAGCAACAGAAGAATGAGTGGTCGCTGCTGGTGCTGCTTGTGCTGGCCAAGCATTTTTGCAGCATGTTGGCAGAGCACTTCTGGCATCTCGTCCAGCCAACCAAGCACTGCTCACACACCGTAACCACTGATGATGCTTCCATTTGTCTGGAACTCCTTGCTGCAGGCATTACAATTTACCTCTGTCACCCCTGCCATCTGCGTCACCTCGGCTTTCCTGCCATCTACCCCTCTGTCACCCCTGCCCTCTACTCCTCTACATCACCTCTGCCTCCCTGCCATCTGCGTCACCTCGGCCTTCCTGCCATCTACCCCTGCCATCTCCTCCTCTATGTCACCTCTGCCTCCCCTGGCACCATACAATTCTGCCTCCTGCCATCTCCTCCTCTATGTCACCTCTGCCTCCCCTGGCACCATACCTCGGGTTGGCCAACTCCAATATATATGCCATATTTATTGCATTTTCCCTGCCAAAAAGCCGGTATACATACAGCATACTTGTACGGAATTGGCCTCCCTGGCAACATACCATATCGTAAGGGTTGGGTAAAGAGGGACTTGCACAGTGACAAAGAGGGTCAAAACGGCCAGATTGAGCCTATTCAACCCTCTTTTTTACCTCCTGATTTGGACGTATGACCCCCTTTAAACACCCACACATACAAATTCTGCGTTGCAGATGTGGACCCCCTTTTCAGCGCCCCCTTTGCCATCCAGGGCATGCACTCCTCTTACATCTTGCTCTCATCCCCTAGTAGGCGGACCAGCTGAATAGCTGGCTTAAGATCCCCTTTTGTAATTAGTCTTAACATCCCATAATAGCGGTCTCTTGGGCCTTGCAAGCTGCTCTCTTCAATGCTGCAGGGCAATCAATCCCTGGCGTTATTCGCATCATCTTTCCAGCCCTTCCAGCCCAGATGTCACCGCCAACTGTCTTAGTTTGAATATACATGGTTGTGTGGAGATTTCAAGCTCAGGCTGTCTCCAGTCCACACATCCTGCTGGTCGAGTCGCACCTCAAATTGCACACGTGCAAATGCACCCTTCTGTGTACTCAAGTATGTTTTAGGGGGGGGGGGGGACAACAGGCTTTTTGAGACAAGCAGGGAAGCAGGAAGAGGACAGGAGACAGTACAGGTGGCCACGGTCACCGCACCTCATAGCAGGCCTTCCGGAGTGCCTCATCATCGCTCACGCGCATGCGGTCCCTGAGCTGCACGCTGCTGGCCTTCACAAAGTTGCCACCATCCTTGGGTTCCTGCGTGACGTCACAGGGTCACACGATATCACATATTTGAAATATGATATCTCCCTGTATATTTCTGGTGCACAGCATTCCCAGAGACCCAGAGTGAGGCATGGAGCTACCACCTCCTACTTGCACTCTTGAAGGGAGGGCAGCAGAAGCGTGCTGAGGAGACCATGAGGCAGCACATCAACAAGGCACTCAGGCTAGGTCAATTCCAGGCTGCACTACTGGTCAATGGATCAGTACACCTTCCAGTAAGGGATCAGTAAGGGATCAGTAAGGGAGGCTTCCGGCCTTTGCGGTGAGAGCCATGATGCACAACCTCTGTTGGGGTGCCTTTGCGGTGAGGGCCATGATGCACAACCTCTGATGAGGTGCCTTTGTCGTGAGGGCCATGATGCACAACCTCTGATGAGGTGTCTTTGCGGTGAGAGCCATGATGCACAACCTCTGTAGGGGTGCCTTTGCGGTGAGAGCCATGATGCACAACCTCTGTAGGAATGTCTTTGCGGTGAGAGCCATGATGCACAACCTCTGTTGGGGTACCTTTGCGGTGAGGGCCATGATGCACAACCTCTGATGAGGTGCCTTTGTCGTGAGGGCTATGATGCACAACCTCTGATGAGGTGTCTTTGCGGTGAAAGCCATGATGCACAACCTCTGTAGGGGTGCCTTTGCGGTGAGGGTCATGATGCACAACCTCTGATGAGGTGCCTTTGTGGTGAGGGCCATGGTGCACAACCTCTGATGAGGTGCCTTTGTGGTGAGGGCCATGATGCACAACCTCTGATGAGGTGTCTTTGCGGTGAGAGCCATCATGCACAACCTGAAGACTTCCGCTACAGCAGATGCAGAGGTGAGAGCCAACAGCGCTCTGCAAGCCTGAGCTGCCTGCCCTCGTGTACAGTAAACACAGCTGTGGACCCCTTCCTTTGGGCAAGCACAAGGTTGTCTGCTTTTGAAGCAAAGCCTCTTTGGCCAACCATTCCTTCCCTCCCACGACTGAGTTGTGGAATTTCTGCATGCCTCCTGACTCTTGTTTAACCCTGAGTGCTACAAATGGACTTTCACCAGGCTTGAGCTCTGGCCTGCAAGTTGACTGACCGGATTTGGTGGCTTTGCCACCTCTGAACTGATTCTGATCCTGGCAAAACTAAACCCAAACAATAGGTATAGCTGAAGGAACTTAGAACTTGGTGTGCCCATCAGTTCCCATCTCTTTCTTTCTCAAGTCTAACGTCAGACACCCCGTCATGCAACATCAGTGTCAGTTGCCAAACAACACCAACTATCAGGTATCGCATCATGCAAAATTGGCATTGTGTGCATGTTACGAACTTAATGACCTGTACTTGTCTTCAGACACAGGGCCATGAGAAGAAATACAGCCACCGCATTGGCAATGTGCAAGTGACGCTGAATTTGGATGATGCAGACTTTACGATAGAAGTCTGACTAATCCGCCCCGAAAATTGAATGATCACCATCCAGCAATAACTATTGGTTCATCATTACAGACCCCCTGCTTCATGATTATACCTAGGGCCAAATTACTTCCTTCTCCTGTTGCGAAAGGCATGCTTCATGTCCATGGTGTCCATGAACCATTATTTGACCAAGAAAGGAGGAAAGCAAGGAATTTGGGACATTATCATTTTAGAAAGTGCAAGATCCTGGTTGTGGTTTTAAATTTTAAAAGCTGAAATGTGGCTGAAAGAGGGCTCAACTCTGGTATAAAGCAGGATAGTCCATGAAACTCTCCACCCAAACACAATGGTTCCCCAGAAGTCATGCTTCAGCAGTAGCAATAGCAGTAGCAGTATGGTGTCGGGATTTGGCAAGGTAAACTGTCCATCACCTTATTCATTAACTCCAACATATCAATTCAAATTGGCTGGAAGCAGTAATTGCTCGCATATCTGCTTCTCTTTGGGCAGCTATTCTGCATCTCAAACTGGTTGCACTATGAAGAAAGCCATCCTTAAAAGCTATCCCCAACCAGTTTAATAGTAAGCTTACACGTTTAATACGAGACCCTGCACTTAAATACCCTCTTTAAAATTTAAAACCAAGACAAGGCCTTTTTAGGAGCATTGTACATTAGCTATGGAGATGCAATTATAATTTAACAGCATTGAAATCTTGATATGGAGGTTCAATGATGCCCACCTTGTAGCCAAGGGCCATGCCGTTCCGTGCAGAGGCAAGGTCAGCCTCCAACTTGTTCAGCTTCTCCTTGAGCTCCTGCACCATTGCAGTACAAAAGACACAAATCAGCCCTCTGCAGGTGCCCAGGCCATCCTTTAATCCCTACACTGCTACAGTGCCCCAAGAATCAGCAAAAACAGATCAGGAGAGCTGTCAAGGCGCACACACGCACGCACACGCTCGCACACACATACACACACAGACACATGTATTACAAAATGTAATGTTTAGCATTCGCATGCACAACTTCATGAAAATTACATGATGATGCATGGACATGGTCTTACACGTTGTGATTTGCAAATCACAGCACGCGCCTTTGCCTTGGGGTCTTCTGTAATGTAGCACTTAAATGTCTTCTCCATGATTGCCAGCACCTTGCGCAGCTCCTCGTTCAGCCCCTCGGCCTGAGAAAAAGCACGTGCAAGTAAATCAAGAGTATGTGAACATGGATCAGGTCAGAGCCATGATTGCCAACATTTTGTGCTGCTCTTCGTTCAGCCTCTCTGCATGGGCACAGCCTTGGTGGAACCCGAGCGCTTAGGTTCACACAGACAGAAAGAATTTGGGGGAACTGGCAGGAATTCAAATGATCTGAAATGGATGGATGGATGGATGGAAAGCATGTGCAACTCCCAAAATTTGTAAGAAGCCAGTGCAAAGGTGTGAAAAGCCAGTGCGAGCTCTTGTTATGCGAGCTCTTGATGTACCTTGGTATTGGCTGCGCTCACCTCCTCTGTATGAAAATGCAAACGTATTTTTTCTGTATGTATATGCAAACTTCAAGGCATATTTTTAAGGGCACGAAATGTTTTCCTGGTGAACCAAAAAAGGTCTCTTCTGTTTGGCATTTAAGGTTCTTCAACTCGCAACCTTCAAAGCAGAGCAAGGCCTGCAGGTAATCTCGAGGGGGTGCTAGAGCCTCGTCGCACCCAAGCAAGCGGGTGTTGACAATATATGTGTGTTCATATAATATATATACATATACATGTATACAACCTTCAAATTTACATGTTAGTGAGTGAATGCCCAAAGTTCTTACCCGGTTCTTCTGGGTGGGTTGGGCCTGGCCCCTACTGGGCTGCATCTGGCACCTACTGATCCAATTGTAACCTTTGAGGCTGGAGAGGTTTGCCACTTATGTTTTACGCTTTGAAGGAAAAAGCCTTCCAGTACAGGGACATTGTAAATTGAAGAGTCCACCATGAGGGTAAAAAAAAAGTAGTGGACGTCACGTCCAACTTCTGGGCCGGAGGCTCAAAAAGACCACCCACCTCCCCTCCCCCCAAAATACTGCCCCCCTCCCGATGAAAAGGGTATCAATCTGCTCCTTTTTCAATTCCCCTTCCATCTGCATACTCCGCGCAATGGAAAATTGAGTTGCAGCAGAGTTATAGGCCAAAAACTGAGCAGCGGACGCCCATGCATACTTGCCCTTCCAGGCAACCACAACAGGCTTGCAAGTCCACAAACTGCCCATTTGACTTCACCAAGCACTGATACATCATACATTACCACTACCTTGGAAGTTTAGAATGGTTTGCTGCATGTTTATCTCCACACCCCCTGCTGCCCACACCCTTGTGCGCGTGGCACTGACTCCCAGGCATGTACACAGACCCCCCCTTTTACCCAATTTGCACCAAAAGGGTGCCAATCGACAGATCTCGAGCTCATGAATCCATTGGTATATTTAAAACACCGAGAAAATGGCTCAAAAAAATTCTGGAAGGGGTGTCCCAAAAAGTCTAGACCCCCCCAAACCACCCACCACCCCCCCAACCCCTCCGATCGGACTCATATACATACCAGTCAATAGCTCTTGATCTCAGGTTTCCGCATATATAGTTTTTAATTGGATTGACACGTGACATCCAAAAGTTATGCTTCCTACACCCTCCTGAGTCCACTGGAAAAATCTGCTGGTCACAAGGCCAGCGCCTTCGGCAACTCCAGATGTTTCCTTCTGGCGTTTGCATACCCACAACATTGCATTTCTGTGTCCAAAAGCACGCACACGCGCACACACACAGTCACACACAGTCGCACACACACACACACACACGCACACACACACACACACACACACACACACACACAGCCACACACACACACACAGTCACATACACATCACCACCACCTTTTGAGCCTCACGCACGGCCTTGAGGTTGCTGGGCTCTCCCAGAAAAGCCTCGTATGCAGACTTTGTACGGGCAAGCTCCTCGTTGCTGGCACCCTGCAGCGTGGCATTAGAGTCACCTCAACTTATAAACCGACATGAAGAAGCCTTCAAAAGGAACATTAGCATCTAATTGAGCCATGTGTTTAACCCTTACAGAGTTGCATTTTTTCTTGAGCCTGTCCTTGGTTGTAAGAGCCTGTGCGCTTTCATGCGTGGCTGAGCACTCATCAGATAGAAGTATCGGATCCTTTTCCTCCTCTTTCTCCTCTTTTTGTCACACGCGCGCTTACACACACATACACTTGAAAACAATGCAACCATTTCCAAAGGATCTTGCCCATCTGGCAACCTGACAGAGCCTGCATTCCGAAAGGTTGAAGCTGTTATTGACATTGGCAATGCTCACCTTCAGACCCATCTTGGTGGCCCAGAAATTGTGTTCAAAATCCTGTACATCCGAGGAGGTAAGATCGGTCAGGCATGCAAGCATGGAACAGAGCAGAGGGATGCCATGGCACAGCTGTGCTCAACTCGCTGCATGTGTTGTCAAATTGATGCGACCATAGCCAAGAGACACCCTGAGTACACCACCAAGTAAGTCTAGGAGTACCAAGCAAGGGTCATACTTGGTGCGCTTACCCGGTGAACCTGCGCATGAAAACAAAGGCATAGGATGTGAGGTGTGTGGCAAGCAGATAGGAAGAGAAGCAGGTGCACCTGAATCTCAGCGCACCTGCTCATAGTCATGATTCAGTTTGTTAACCAGTGCCTGTGGGGAAGTGGCAGTGGTAGCCATCGGGGCAGTGTGAAGGGGCCTCCTCTGCCTAGCAACGATCCAGGATTTTGTGTTGGAGAGCTTTGGGAGCTGCAGTCTGGTACTTGGGTGTAGCATGTAAAAGATGTTTTATTATTCAAATTTGGGCATTCAAGACATCAATGGTGGTGCAAGCGAAAGAATCACCTGATCTACTTCGCTGGATTCGGAAACGATTTCCAGTAAACTTTAATTAAGTTAATGAATAAAATATCTCTTTGAAACTCTGCACATCAGCCTTTTCGAGGCGAAAGAAGTGTGCCTGCAAGCAAATTCCCAGAAAAGGCTGTCTAGTGATGCCAGCACTCACCTTTGCAACCCCGGGCCTGCAATGTCTTGTTATTCATTGTCAATGCAAGCCCATCTAGCAATCCTTTTTATCATGAAGGATTTATCAAGGATGGCAGAAATTCCACTTGGGTCAGTCGAAATGGGCATGTGCACTTGAGGGAGCATTGTGTGTTTAGATTTTAAGTAGGAGTATTTCAATGCTTCATTTCATGTCCTGTACAGGTCTTGTTACAAACTTGGCCTGCAGGTCAACAAATTGCAGGCGGCAGCTTTGAGCTTTGCTGTAAAGTTGAAGTCCGTGGCCCACGGGACGGTATACTGGAAGTTTCTCCATACATGTAGACACTTGGCATGTTGAAAAAGGTCATAAATCAAACAGGCAGTTGCAACCATTGGTCTGTACTCTCATCCATAGCCTGGCTCAACAGGTAGAGAAATAATGCCAACATTGAAAGAACGTGTACAACGGGTTGCACACATTTCCTTTTGTTTTCCGCACAGAAGGCAGAGTAGTTTTCCCTACGCCCCGGCAGAGGGCATAAAAGAGCAGCCTGGCAACCAAGGTCAGAAGGTGGTGCACCTGGTGTGCGAAGAGTGTTATACAGCTTCTTGGTCAGTACGCAACATGAAACTTTTTGGGCCGTACGTCATTTAGTTGATAAGTTTGGAGTGGTGCGTAGCGCGTGCACAGTGTGCACTATATGTGGCCTGGAATGGGTGCGCAATGGGTGTGCAATTACAAAAACAAATCAAATGTCCATCAAGTGTCTGAAAAACGGGTCTGTGTGGCTTTGGCCACTTTAAGGAAAAGGCTGCTTAGACGGGTATTGTGTTACTGGGAGAGCAGGCTACCTGGCAGCCCACACAAGTTGCGGGATAGGAGCATTCACAACTCCCTAGTAGTACCTAGCCCTGGACTCAAAACTTGCTGCAGACAGAATTATGGCAGGACACTCAAGTTGCATGATGAGTGTTGCAATGAGGAACTGCTGACTCCTAGGAGGGTGCGCAATGGCTGCACAATGGAAAATCCAAATCCAAGCTACGTAGGCAGAGAAAACTCTCCCATCAATTAAGGAAAGAGAGACACATTGGCTCAAAGAGCCGTGAGTCTCCCTCACCAGAAGATGAGAGGGGAATTAATGTGGATCGGGTGGGCTTCTGGCAGCACGCTGCTCCAGGGCACCAGTGTTATGATGAGTGTTTTCATTTTCAACGGCACGTCTGGTAGAGGTAAGTTTGTGTGCAAATTGTACAGAATGGGCATGGAGCTTTCTTGCAGTGTTTCAGATCTTTGTGTGTCAATCCCTAATTTTTTGAATTGATCAAGTGTATGGGCAGTGTAAGTAGTCCCGCCCACACCCAGGAGGATTGGGTGGATAGTGATCTCTGCACCTTGGAGTTGTTTGCACAGATCGCTGTGTTGTCGCTGTGAGGCTTCTAGCTGGGCACTAGGCCTCGTATCTTCACAGCATTTGATTTCTATCAAGTGGATATGGCGAACTGGAGCTGTGCTACTCCCCATACTGCGCAGTACTCGGTGTGAGGGTGGAGTGGGTGGCCTGTTTGGGTTAGTTGGGTGGGGAGTGACCAAGATTGCATCAGGGCGGCTGGAGTTGAGTCTGGTTTGAATAGGAATCATTGGTTTAAAGAGGTAGGAAGGTACAGTGTAGCTATAGGTGCTGGTGTCAGCCACCCCTAGCTTGTTGTTTTTGCATGCACTATTTGCCTTAGTACATTGGTAAGTTTGGAAGGATTCAGAGCTCATCTTCAAAGTTTGTGTGAGCAAGTATTTTTTTATTGATGAAGCTGCAGGCAATAGAGATGGGAAAAGAAACCTTCTGCTTGGTAGAGTATATTAATGAGGTGTCAGCTCTGAAAGGCATCTTTGCTGCTTGAAGATCAAGAGCATCCCGCCCTCATTCCCAATGATACCGCAGTAAGATTCGAGTTTGCTGAAGTGTTTGGGGACCTCTGGGATGTTGACAAGAGTTATTATAAGTAAATATGCATGTATGTGATTAGACGTGCCCACGGGTTTGAGAAGTTGATTTCAGATCTGACAGATTTAATGCATTTCAGAAGCACTCTCAATGAGCATAGCACCTGGGCAGGTGCTATGCTTGTGCGCCTGTGTTGTAGGGCTTCAAATGTGGCAGCAAATTCCGTTCTATTAATTGTATCATTTGGTCCACGGCCTTGGGGTATTATGATGCAGGCACTGTTGTTTCAAGAAAGGAAAAATGTGATGTAGATGTTTGAGTCATTGTTGCCAGGGGTAATGATGAAAGGTGCCCCTGATTGATGTGTGAAAAGAAGCCTACGCCAGCCAAAAAAGCTGCGAGCATTGAGGAAAAGTTTCCTAGCTAGCAAGCTAACAAGGTTCTTACCAAAGGGCCATCAAACCTAAACTGGACACAGCTAGCCTAGGAAAAAGCCAGAAATAGAATTAATTGGAATCTGGAGGGTTGTCAGCCATGCTCCTGGATGCCTAAAATCCCTTCCTCCCATTCTCCACCCTCGCACGCCCAGCAAAACCCCTCTTTCACCAGAAGCCCCCTGTAGATGAAAAGCTTGTCTGGTGGTGCTTGTCCTTGTGTTGTGAGGAACTATCGCATGCTTGCAGTTAGTGGCACTTTGTACAGGCTTTATGCAAACGTTCTCAGGAAGGTGGCCACTCAATGGTGCCAACTTAGACTTTCTTTAAAAAACATTCCAGGCACTCAGTATGGTGTCAGAGACTAACCAATATCGTTAACACCAGACATGCTCTTTGCTTACAGGGGGCTTCTGGGGGGAGGGTCGCTGGGCGTGCGGAGGTGGATACAAGGAGAAGGAGAGTCCGGGCGTCTCCGGGCATGGCCGACAACCCGCCTGATCCTCATTAGTTCAGTCTCTTACCCTCTCCTAGGCTAGCTGTAGCTAGTGTAGTTTTGAGGGATCTCTGGTGAGGCCCTTGCTAGCTTGCTAGTTAAAGGACCTTTCCTTAATGCACGCGGCCTGTGGCCTGTGTAGACTTCTCTTTTTCTTTTTTTTTGGTGTCTCTCCTGGCCGTCACACTTTAAAGCCCGTATCTATTCTGGGGCACTTGCAGCATGCTGCTCAGATCAAGCCCATAAATGCATCTCCAAGGTTGCATGCAGCATTTACTAAATCAATCGTATTGATTCAGCGCAATCCTATAGCTACTTGCCTGCTGACTATCATTAAAAGCATGTATGCAAATGATGAGACATACATACATTTCGATTGATGGCTGCAAGCAAGCCCATGTGCGCCCTCATTTTATGTTACACAAAGTGTTTGGCATGCAAGCTTGCATGCTTGCATGACGATCTGAGCCAATGGCATCATTGATGATATGGCGCTTCCAGATGTGGTAGTTTTGGTGACTGGAGCCTACGGGCAGGTTCGATTCCTGTTGCTCTCTCAGGTCAGAAGAATTATAGAAAATTCGAATTTGTTCTTTTAGCGCCCTGAGGGCGTAGCCAAGACTGCCACTCAGCTCTACCCACTCAAGTGAGTCCTTCCTGCATTTCCCTCATTGGGGCTTCCAGCATTTCTGCCCTTTCCAGCTAACATTTTGGAGTTAAGCAAGGCTGCCCGCTTCCTCCCTTGTTGTTTTTCCTGTACATCAATGATGTGGATTGCTTGGCAGAAAATGTGCAAGGGGCTGTCGTAGGCACTAGGGATGTACAAGTCACGCACATGCTGTATGCAGACGACCTATGCCTCACCAGTAGTCAGCCTGATTAGCTCCAACTGATGCTGGATAGGCAGCTGCTTTTGTATGCTCAGCAGAAAGGATTGATGATAAAAGCGACTAAGTCTGAGGTCGTGCACTTTAATTCTAGGGGCGATGACGTGCCAGTTGTCATGTTAGGTGGAGCTCGTTTGGCTTGTGAAGATTCCTCTAGATATTTGAGCATGCTGTTCACAAAACAATGCAACCTGCAAGCCACTGCTGAGTACATGTGTGCCCCTTTCCTAGCTCATTGTAGACGGATTAGGCAATTTGCATCTCAGCACCATCTGACGGACAGGCCACATACCATGCTCTGGCTGACTTAAGCATATGCTCTCCCTGCTCGCATGCATGCATGTCAGGTTTGGGGTATTATATTTATGAAAGAAGGAGCTGAAATGGACTACCCTTTGCAAACTGTGCACCTGTGCTTATTGAAGTGTATCCTTGGGATAAAGCGTTCCATTCCTAACTGGTCTGAACTGCGTGAACGTGGACATGAACCTTTACAGCTTTATTGGTTTCGCGCAGCAATTAGGACCTACATTGTTTTGCTGCGCAGCAACAGCATTACACTCAGTAAGGTACTGCGAGCAGATGTTGAAGTGAGCAATTGCATCAGGGCGACTAAAAGTGAGACTGTGTTTGTCAGGGAAACGACGAGGGAAAACGTATTTGGAACCCTTATCTGTTCATGACGCATCTGCTCAGTTTTATTGGTTTAGGGCTACTGTTAAAATTTTCAACAATATGCTTGTTTCTAACAGTGAAACACTACGCCGAGTGCTGAAGGCAGATTTGCACATTGCTGATAGGGGTGAGTCCTGTTGGTCTGCACATGTGTCTAAGTCATTAAGTGGCATGCACAATGAGGAGGTGTTGAAACAGAAATTGCTGAGTGCTTCCAAGATTCCCAGGCAGGATTTTTTAGGGGATTTTATTTCCGATCTCATGGATATTTTTTGTGCAGTTGGAACAGTTGAGCAGACCGAGCAGCCAGACTACCTGGCTGAAGGTCAAACCCCATTGTAACTCATTGTAACTCATTGTAACTTAGGGGATTTGAGGTACAGACAGCAGAAGGTTTGGAAAAAGAGGACGCCCTGAGTCCCTGAGAGGTGAACAGGAAAGCAGTGACTTACCACCATTGGTGTGGAATACCTTTGACTCAAACAGGACGCTCAAACAGGACCCTTCTGAATCCCATCATATCTCAAACAGGACGCTCAAACAGGACCCTTCTGTACCCCATCATATCTATTTAAGGGTCTGGATAAAGGAGTCATGAGGAATGTGAGTAGGTTTAGGCTTCGTGCCCACTGCTTGAAGGTTGAGTCCTGTAAATGGTTGGGTGGTTCAAATATTTGTGATAAGTGTGGATGTGCTGAAGTCCAGGACGAGAAACATGTTCTTTTCTATTGCAATTGCTGTGAGTTATGTGAGCTGCGCAGAACGTACAAGGACCTGTTCATTGATCTTTTTTAACCATTACATACTTTTGCCCAGCTTCCAAACACTGACTTTGTTCCTTTCTTGGCGAGCTTTCACATGTTGACCGATCTTCAGGTCAATGCTTTTCT
The DNA here is from genome assembly GCA_914767535.2 of Dunaliella primolecta. Lineage (NCBI taxonomy): Eukaryota > Viridiplantae > Chlorophyta > Chlorophyceae > Chlamydomonadales > Dunaliellaceae > Dunaliella > Dunaliella primolecta. Next base: position 1,198,677 of record OU611755.1, on the reverse strand, counting down.
AAACCAAGACTCACACGGATTTTCAAAATTTTTGTCAGAATTGGTTTCAACTTTTGATGCTGGATGAGAATGTTTCACCAGCAGCCGATCAGCCAGATTCTCGGGCTGTAGGCCAACCCCTTGTAACCCTTGTAAACCCTTGTTCTCTGACTGAGCTACGCACGAGATACAAGGACCTTTTTGAGGAGATGTTTAAGACTTTGCGTGTGTTTGCTCCGCCCTCAAACGCTGACTTTATTCCATTCTTGGCTTGCCATCATACTATCACTGACATTTACACAAGTTTAGTTTGGTTTGGTTACAGGCACCTTTTGCTTCAGCTAAGCTGCCCTTGTAGGCAGGTACAGCTATGTAACCCTATCCTATCCTATCCTATACTATCACTGATTCTGAGATCAATGCTTTCCTAAACCAAGACTCATACAGACTTCTTAGATTTGTGTCAGACCTGGTCTCAATTTTTGATACTGGTTGAGCTTGTTTCACCAGCTGCCATCAGCCAGAGTCTCGGGCTGTAGGCCACCATTGTAAACCCTTGTAAACCCTTGTTCTCTGACTTCCCCTCACTACTCACAGCAGTTGGAACAGTTGAGCAGGCTGAGCAGCCAAACTACCTGGCTGAAGGTCAAATCCCATTGTAACCTTTCCTTTCCTAAGCTGTAACCCTCGTAACCCTTGCAACCTTTCCTTTCCTAAGCTACCCTTGTAGGCAGGTGCAGCATGTGACCCTTACGTTCCCTTTCCTTTCTCTTGTAAATCCTGTGTTCTTTTTTCCTCAAAAAATGTACAGAGTGGTCCTGCTGCCAATTCAGTTCTCTCATTGCCTTCGGTCTTTCCTTTTCTTTCACCGGCGTATAAAGTCGTTCGTTGAAGTGCTCTGAAATCGCAAGCAGTGTTTGTGCCTGGGTCTGAGGCCAGTTTTCTTTGCATATGCAACCTTTTCTTTGCCTTCTTGGCAAAGCACCTTCACAGACCGCGAAAGGCTGAGCCTACCTGTCATCCGCGTGGCTTTGCTCATGGAAGGCAGCCTACACGATGTGCTCTCGCAACTGATGAGCTCATAGGCATCCACGTAGCATGGGAAATTTAATATGCGTTACTGGAGTCATGAAAAAAGGCCAGGCAAAAAAAGGATAAGCATGGGCAGAGCGATGTAACTTGCACATGCATAGGGTCAAGCCTTCTTTCGCATCAGGAACAAAAACGCCCTCCCTCTCCTAGCGCGTTGTGACAGCTGCTCAAGCCGCCTTCAGCACGTTGAAGCCAGACTTCTTGGTGTTCTGGGCCGCCCCTCCCTTGCTGCTCTTCTGCTGCCCAGCAGCAGCTCCACCCTTGGCTTTGGGGGGCGCAACAGGCACTTGAGACCACTCGCTGCTGCGCACACCGTTGCCTGAAGGTGCTGCTGCTGGTGCAGGCGCTGCTGCTGGCTGGGCCTTGCCCTGCAGCACCGAGGCGGCCGTTGTGGGGGGTGGCGGGCCTGCTGCCTTCTTGGCCTTGCTGCCCTTCTTTGCAGGAGCGGTTGCACGCGCCACCTCAGCGTCCTTGCGCTTCAAGAACTCAGCCACGAACGTCGACACGCCTGCGAGCCAGCAAACACAGGCAGAGGTGGTTAGTGATCCGCAACGCTTGTGGCCAGGCACGCATGAATGACGGTGGGCAGTGATCAGCAACGCACGAGGCAAATTTGGTTGGCCCACGCCGCCCATGCGGAAATGTTTACAAAAATGTGCATGGATGATGTGGGTATTGTCAACCCAGGCTGGAGAACCAAAGGGCAGGTCAGGCCTAGCTGCAAGGCATGCTGTCAGAGTGGAGCGCCACTCGACTTCCCACTGAGAGGGTGTGGGTACATGGGCAGGCCTGGCGCTTATAGAGTCAAGGCCTCCCTGTTGCAGACCAATATGCACCTTGCCCATCGTCACAGGTTTCCTGAACTTGAAACAGGCTATTTGTTTTAAAGCAAGGCTCAGGGGATCATCACTCCCAGCGAATGCGTAACAAGTGTGGCATTTTCAAAGCAGAGACCCAGGCATCTTGTCTCCCTCAATAACAAGCCTGCTAGGGTGACAAGCAAAAACACAGCAACAAGGGGCCAGCTCGCTCCTGGGACAGGTAGATTTCACAGAGCTCATCTGAGGATCAGCACCGGTCTGCAGACTGGTCGCTCAAGTCCACTGTTTATCTGCCTTGCTTTAAGCAGATGCCTGACCAAACACGCAGATATCCTGACAAGACTATCAACATGCACAAGCAGGGGCTCCTGCAGGTCATGTGTGGGAATTTCATGATGTCCAAGAAATGCAGACCCTTTTTTGCCTACGCAGCGTTGTAAAATAACAACCTTTGATTTGAAATCTGACTGCCACAATTAAAACGGGTTGAGGCCCTAGGTTGGGCTTCCACTGCAGGAGTCTCTCGAGCTGTGCGGCTTCTTGTTGTGTGCCCTGTCATCATTTGCGTCTCTCTTTCTCAACAAAGGTCGACCCAACAAGGGCTGTGCACAGAGGAAGGGTGCTGAAACGAGCGCTCCTAAAATGAGTACCGACCAATGTTGCCAGTGCACTGACACAGGATAGCACTTGCTCGAGGCATGGTCAATCTTGCATTTTCATGGATCACACACGCTGGAGGCATGGTCATTCTTGCATCTTTTTGGATGCTCAGATGAAAGAGTGAGTACTTAGGAATGAGAACACTCCATACATCAATCAAGGAATAGAAGACATATTCACTCAGATGGCAAGCATGGCGTGGTTGATGACTGTACGAAATTGGAATGGAGATGAGATGAAGGCCACACTCCACACTCGCATGATAATTGGCACAACCTGCTCAGGAAAGCGATAGGCTTAAAGAAGGAGGCAAGCAGACTAGACTTGCAGTGTCCTCTCAACCACCCTACACAGGCACTCCACAAAGCCAGCACTGCTGCTCAGCATGCTGCGTGCACTGCCTCACTTCAAACACACCTACTGCCTCAGTCCCACAACACGGACCAAATTTTTGAAAAAGCACGGGCAACACCGCTTTTAACAATCCTTCAAATTCTGATTACCCACCGTCTGCGTCCAAAGCACTTTTACTTACAGCATTCCTTCCAACCAATAGAATCCTGAGCACTCCACCTACTACCACCACTAACGAAGCAGAGCACGCTCGCCATCAAGCTGCGCCCTCGGCCATGCAGCAACCACACCTGCAACACCCGTGCACGGCGCACCTGGCTTGCCCTCCATGAACATGGAGCAGTAGTCGGCGACCTCCGAGCGGCTGGGCAGCGTCACCAGCACCTCAACCAGGGACAGGTCGGTGTGGCCGAAGAAGCGGAGCATCTCGTTGCGGCACCAGCCCTGAAACTCGGAGCTCAGGACGACATCACCGGCCATGAGGGGGGGACCGGACTGCGCGGACAATGCAGACTGTGGGGCTACTGCTGGGGCACCGCCTGCAGCACCCCCACGCTGCCCCGCAGCTGCATGCTGCTGCATGCTGCTGCTGGACGCCGAAGGTGTGGCGGCAGGGCGGGCTGCAGCGCTGGAGGAAGGTGCTGCGGGGCGGGCAGCAGCACTGTTGCTTGTGCCCGCACCCACTGCGCTGGCCCAACCACCAGCCTGCTTTGGCGCCGATCGGGGCGTGGGGGCGATGCCACCTCCTAGAGCTGCCACCTGCAGCATTTTTCCCCACACAGGTACGGACGGCAGCGCAGGTTGGTCAGGCATTTGCATCACCTGCTCAATCTCGGTACTGCAATGTGCAGCATGCACAGTGTCTGCACGCTGCGTGATGTATGATCTGGCCTGCTCTTGCGGGTGTTCTCGAGCAGATCTCAGACGGATGAATGACACCTCCCAGATCTCAACATTCCACAGCTCCAACTCTGAGAGCCAAGAGGTAAGGAGGTAGCCAACAATCAAGTGGCAATTAACAAGCGCACATGCGCGCGCATGCACGCACGCACGTACACACATACAGTTGCTTACTTTGTGATGAAGGTTTTGACCATAACACAGAGGTACGAGTCCTCACCACACACAAGCACACTGCATATATATATATACATGTGTTAATGCATGTTCAGACACACAAACCAGCAAAATAGCTAGGGGAGGATAACAGGGCTCCAGTTGTTGTATTTATGCTTAACAATCGGAGCCCTGTTTTTCTATTTTATTATTTTTCCTAGTTTGCGCAATCTGGAGTAACAATAGGAGTTCTATTACGCTCACTCTGTTTTTTTGCCAGCACGCACGCATGCGTGCGCGCTCAACCGCATGTATGCACGCACACGCACACATACATCATAAACACAGACGCGCGTGAGCATGCGCACATGCACACACACACACACACACACACACACGCGCGCGCGCGCACACATGCGCACACACACACGTGCACACACACACACACACACACACACACACACACACACACACACACACACACACACACACACACACACACACACACACACACCTGGGCTGCGGATGGCGCGCCCGCCATGGCGGACTTTGCAGTGGCCATGATAGAGGACCAGGGCGCGGAGGAGGGGGCTGGTGCAGGCGGCGGTGCAGCTGCATTGCTGCTGTTGCTGCTGCCGGGGCCTGCCTTGGGGCCTACATAGTCCCAGAACAAGCTGTCGTCGCCATCATCACCCTCCGCATGGTGGCTGTTGGCGTGTTGTGGGCCGAAGGGGGGCAGGACATCTGACAGGTCCTCCTCTGGGGCCCCACCCTCCATGTCAGCAGCACACTCGCGCCACATGACCTGCACAGAGGTATGCAGCGCTCCACCTCCTGAGCGTGCTGTGTTTGGAGCTACTCATCACCCCACTAGAGCAGCACTGCTGGTGTGCGTGTGGTGCTGGGGTTCTGCAAGCTGTGCACTCTATGCCCCTTGGCCAGTGCTGTGCATGCATGTGTCTGGACATACTTTGGAAACACCCAGAGGGGAAGCATGCGCCCAGGTACAATCCCTAGCACACAGGGAGCATAGCTTGGGTTTAGCTTGTACCTTGTAGGTACCTTAAACCCTGGTAACCTCGCTAGCACGCGCCCAGGGTACAATCCCAGACCGCGTCAACAAGAGTTGCATGACATCCCAGGGCTCGGTGCTCTAACCAGGCGCGAAAGGGGGGCAGCACACCAGCAGCACTGGACGGCTCGCCCTCAGCCAAGTTTCATTTGCTGTGTGCTGTGACAGAGTCGATGTTTCATTGCCCCTCTGAAGCACACAGGAGCGCCCCAATGCTACTTGCCGAGACCTGCTCCAACAGGAGTGTTGCTGTTGAGTGTATGAGCACATCTGGCCCGTGCTGCCCTTGATGCAGCTGTGGTGCCGACTCTGCCACGGCGGCGTGCATGAAGGTGACACACAGCATCATAGTTTGTTAGCCACGGAGAAGTGCACGTCCCAAGGGTACACATGCCGAGGCAGCGACACAGCGTGTCATTTGCGGCATGGACAGACGATTGCTCGGGGTAAGTACTGAACTCCTCCCTGAGGCAGACAACTTTGATCCAAAAATGTATATACTCACACTCTGAGCGCATTGACCTTCACCGCGCGTGAGACACAGACCGTCACCTTGCTGGCTTGCAGTTGCTTGCACCGTCACCTTTCGTATGTGTTACTGTGACAGGTAAGCCTGTGAGGCTTGGTGCCAGATGGTGGCATGCCAACAGGCATGGACCTGAAGCTTGGATGTGACCTTGGACACGCGTTCACAAGCGTACCACAAAGCCCATTCTTGGATGGGAACTTCCCTCTCTCAGATCACCCACTGTTTGTGTCCGACCTCAGCTAGGTGTCCCTGACCATTTGATGACTCGTTGCTCCAGGGGACCTTGCAACGTGGCACAGTCACATCCAGCAGCATCGCCGGGGCATGCCGCATCCTTCACGGCAATCCCAGTGCCGCCCCTCGGAGAAAAATCCAACAATCCACATGGCAGGGCTTCTTGCACTGCCCATAAATAACAGCACGGGCGCGTCCCTGGACACATAACAATCGTGCCTCCAACCACAATTGCCACACCTGATGCAGCACATTACACACCTCCCCCAACTGTTTTGGTGCTGCTCACCTGTCTGAGCGAGGGCACGCCTGCAGGCGGCTTGCCGCCCATGCCACCCCAAGCTGCAGACTTGGGAGGTGTGTCGGAGCCAAAAGTGCGCCCCAAGATGTCCCTGTGCAAGGGGCATGTCCAAAGGAGCAGTGGCTGCAGTGTTCCAACATAACCATGCATGTGGTGGGTGCGAAACCCACAACTAATTCCAGTTGGTACAAGGCAGATCATTATGTAACACGATACTCAGCAACATACGTGAAACACGTCTTCTTCTAGGGTTGCAAAAACTTGTGTGTCGGACTAAGGATGAGACTGGCATTGAAACAATGGGGAAGGGACGAAGCAAAGTAAAGTAGTAAAGGATGCAGATGGCATGGTGCGCCAGATGTGCATGAGCCCGCAGGACACCGGTGCTGCTGCTCAGGCCAAGCACTAGCCAGGTTCAAAGAAGCTCAAGCAGGGCTATGAGGTGGTGATCATGTTAAGAGCTGGGGGGCGAGCTAATTTACCGGGCCATGCTAATGAAGTGAAAAGGGTAATGTGAGGTCGTGAGCCCCAAGGCCCTCGCACCAGACATGCAAGCAGCACAGCTCTTCATGCAAGCACCCACACTTTGAAGAGGGGTTGGATGGGGGTGATGAAGCAGGGTCTCAGCCACCATGCCAAGCACAAGGACAAGCAGTCACCCTTCCCCCCCACAAGCCATCAGCCAGGAAGAAAGCTGCTGTCAACAAGGAGTCGCCCAGTATATTGAATGCTTGTCTCGGGCAGCTCCAAAGTTAGACGTGTGACCGAACAGCCGCTTGAACAAAATATATGATGTGCAATTGAACACAAGTGTCTTTGCATCATTAACCATCCTCCCGTTGATTCTTATTTTACAGGTATTTGCCGAAACAACTTCTGGTTTGCCAAGTCCTCACCACAGACTCCCAAACATATGCTTTGATTCTGGCGAGTTTCCTGAAAAAAGTACGACAAGCCTTGCAACAAACATTTCAAACGGGTATCAAAACGTGTATAAAAATCCATGCACCGTTGTCCAAATGACAAGGGGCCCTCCTGCTTGCCCATGCAGGTGTGCACAGAAACAGCACCACAAACAGTGCATGAGTGTCGATGCACATGCTACAACTTCATACACCGTTTGCATTGCCAGTGCAATGTAAGCATGCTCTGGCAAGCAGCAGAGCCTCCTGTTGTTCAGAAGAATGGCATACGGGTGTCAGGTCTACCATCAGGATAAGAAAAGAGCTTGCTATTGTGGCACATTCAGTGGGGCATTGACTGGAAGGCAGGGAAGAAATGTGTCAGAAAGGACAGAGCAGTGGAGAGCAGGGGTAAATTGAGCTGGCATGGAAGGAAGCGCCGACATTGCAATGGGCATTGATGGCCCCCAAGCATATTGCCCCCCAGATTGCATATCACCTGCCTTACTTGAGGGAGGAAAAAATCAGCCATCAAGAGCAAAGTGGGCAAAAGCAGGGGCACTCTTTCTGGTGCAGCATATGCAGTACACATTAAAACCCTCTTTCTGATGCAGTATATGCAGCACACATTGAAACCCTTTTTCTGATGCAGTATATGCAGCACACATTGAAACCCTCTTTCTGACGCAGCATGCAAGTGCCCTCTTCCTGATGCGGCATTTGCAGCACACAAGCAAAAGACATCTTGCTGGCGCGAAAATATGACTGGAAACAGCCTCGGTCAAGGCATGCGCTGCTTGTGCCATGCGACCACCCTCCACAGTCACCGCCCCTCCACAGTTCCAAAGCTACGAACACCTTATAGCTGCTTCTCTATTCTTTGTTTGAGGGCGAAGGTCGGTTATTCACCCCAAGGTGCTGCCAGGAGGTCCAGGCCCTCCACAACTTCCCCACCATCTAACATCTTACACCCGCTCCTCAATCAGGTGTTCCAGACAACCACAAGGTTACTCACCCCAAGGTGGTCCCCCGAGGTCCGGGCCCTGTACCCTCCGCCTGCTGCTGCTGCTGCACTGCTGCAGCTCCGCTGCTTGCACTGCCCCGCATGGCCGTGCTGGCGGCCTGGGAGGCGACCTCATTGAGCGCAGGGAAGCCCGGCAGCGGTGGCGACGGCTGCGAGGTCATCGGCTGCGGGGACAGTGGCTCTGCGGTGGCAGCTCGGCTACCAGCCTTCACCCATGGGCTGCCAGCGTTTGCAGCGACAGAGGAGGGGGTGGCGGCAGCGCCGGAGAAGGGGCTGTGGGGTTGGGGGGTGCTGTGCTGCTGCGCCGCGGTGGCTTGCTGCTGTTGCCGCTGCCGCAGCAGCTGCTGCTGCTGCCACTCCTCCTCCTGGATCTCGCGCAGGCTCTTGCTGACTGCGCGTGCGGGCAGGGCGATACAGCAGGTGTGTTCGTTGCTGCGCACTGTACTGGGCAGCAGAGAGCAGCGGCCCATTCTGTTTGTTATTGCGCTTGAAGCTGGGGCAGCAGAGAACGGCGACCCACTCCATGTGCTACGCTGTAATGGCATAGCAGAGAATGGCGGACTGTTTGTCCCAACTGGGAGGAGGCATGGGCATGGCAGGGTGTCAGTGAAGGCTCGACTGTGGACGAAAAGGCAAAGAGCTGCAGAGCGTCAGCAACCCCTTGAGGAGTTGCCAGTGAACTGCGCCCAGGCGCCCAGGTCCGCGAGGTGCGTTTTGAGTTGCACACGCTGTTTGGCTTTCTCACTCAGGCAGGCAGCATGCTGTGTGTGGCCATGTGGCTCTGTGAGGTGCGTTTTGAGTTGCACACGCTGTTTGGCTTTCTCACTCAGGCAGGCAGCATGCTGTGTGTGGCCATGTGGCTATGTGAGGTGCGTTTTGAGTCGCACACGCTGTTTGGCTTTCTCACTCAGGCAGGCAGCATGCTATGTGTGGCCGTGGTGACCACAGCCACGTTGTCATTAGAAATGATGAGGTCTGGGCGTGTTCATGTGGGAGGGGAGACTGGGACAGATGAGCAAAAACACACTCCAGAATGCACCTTGAAAACCTCTGGACTCTGCAAGTATTAAATATTGAGGTGCACGTGGCATTTGAGGTCTTACCTCTAAAGCAAAGGCTCGAAAAAAAGACTCAGCCACTAGCGCACACATGCTCACAACATTGCGCCGAGAGAATTTACACTGAGTACCTGGCACTCAAGTACATTCGCTCCACGTGGCCACGGACATGCTCACACCATACAGCCGTGGGCATTCCCACACCATACCTGGCGCTTGGGTAGCAGACACGTCTGCCCATGGAGCAGGCTTGGATGCTGGCACCTGCCGCTGCTGCTGCTGCTGCTGCTGCTGCTCCTCCTGCTGGCGCTGCTCTTCCTGGCGTCGGAACTGCTCTTGCTGCTGCTGCTGCTGTCGCTGTCGCTGTAGTGCCTGTTGCTGTTGTTGCTGCTGCTGCTGCTGCTGCAGAGCCTGTTGCTGCATAGCTGCCTGCTGCTGCTGTTGCTGCTGCTGCTGTGGGGAAGGGGCTCCCCATGGGGAAGCTACGCTAGGCGGTGGCTGCAGGTGGAAGAAAGCAGAGACCGCGATCGTGGCATTGCTTGATGTTTGGGTGCTGAGCGCCCAGTAACCTTAATTATCCCATCCTGCCTGCATGGCCCTATCTTTTGCCATAGGCCATTGGGCACTAAGTGTTCTTGCGTGTGCTACAACACAGCCTGAGGCCAGGAGGGGGAAGAATATAGCCCATACAGATTAGAGAGGCCAGGAACAGAGGCCCATACAGACAAGAGGCCAAGAATAGGAGAAACATGGCCCATGCGACATCGAGCCTTGGCTTGGTGGCTCCCCACACTGTGACTTGCAACAAACTGTGCCACTTTGTTACTGGTATCGAGTGTCAGCAAGTGGGCACGCAACACTTCCATTCAAAGTTTGTATGCTGGTAGAGGTGATTGTGCATGCAATGCTCACAGGCTGATACTTCCCAGGCAACACCATGCTCAAAGCACCAGCGCACACTTGCAGTTGGATAGATCACATGGGTTTTCGAAAACAGGTCTGCAAGGAGTGCATGGACAAGGCTAGGACAGGTGCAGCAGTTGACGCACTGCAAAGATGACAGGTTGGACATGTGCCTTTCTGCACATGGAGGACCTTCAAATTATCCTCTGCTTCTCCTGGCAGATTAAGCACACATCAACATTCTGTCAGCACAAGGTCTGCCGCCATGTTGTTGACTCATCTTAATGACGACCTCATGCCAATGACTCATCTCCCTGAACTGCACTACACATGCGTGCGTGCGCGTGCCTCGCACCATGGAAGAGGCGGGCATGGGGCTCTGAGGTTGCTGCTGTGGCTGCGGCTGCATGCCTAGTGCGGCGCGCAGGAACTGCTGCACCGCGTCTGCAGATGCTTCCTTGGGAGGGGGGGTGGGCATAGGTGCGGGCACCGCGGGCGGTTGCAAGGAGGATGGGGGGGACGCGGACGATGCCGTCGGCGGCTGTGGCATGGGGGGGGCTGCAGAAGCAGGAGGGGGGGCGGGGGCGCCCCATGGGCTCGGACCCAAGAAGGGGGGCAGGGACACAGGGGGAGATGCGCTGAGGCCTTGCATGGGGGCGCCCGGGAAGGGGGCCAGGGAAGTGGGAGCAGGGGGGGCACCACTCAAGCCTAGCAGGCTGGCCATACCCCCCAAGCTGGACTGCGGCAGGGACGCGGAGGGGGGGGCGAAGGGCATTGCCGGGGGGGCAGACGCGGCAAGGAAAGGGTTGTCAGGGGGGAGGTGGGGGGCAGCAGCAGGGGCTGCACTGGAGCCTGGGGCGCCCCACGAGGGGCCTCCAAGGTGTGGGTTGAGGGAGGGTGCGGGGGGCGCGACAGAGGTGCTGAGGTGGGAGAAGGCGGGGTGCTGCTTGAGCAGCGCTTCAAGAGGGTTGAGGGGCTTGGGGGGGTCCAGGGGTTGGGGTTGCGGGGGAGGCTGTGGGGGTTGGACAGGGGCATGCTGCTGGGCCAGGGAGGGCTGGCTGACAGCTGGAACGGGGGGCATGAACCCGGGGGGCGGCTGCTTGGACTCAAAGGAGGCCCACAGCTGGAGCATGGTGGACAGCGGCACGTAGGGCGCGTCGGGGGGCATGTGCGACTTGATGGGCAGGTCCTGAGGGGAAGGCGGGTGGAGAGATGAGGCGCTGAACACACAAGCGCACACACGCACGCACACGCATACACATGTCACACAAGCTACACACACACACACAACACACACACATACACACACACGGGAGGGGGGTGTCAATTTGAGGGGCATCAGGAACAAATGGTGTAGGTGCAATAGAGCCATGAAAAAGCCTTGAAAAACCACACCTAAGGAAGCATCAGAGTAGTCCGCAGCAAGGTCCAGCTTTTGATGGGGTGGGGCTCCAAGAGCAGTCTGTCCTTGCTTTGACACTTCAACCCTAGGTGTGCTCTTTCAGGGACTAAAAACCAGACCAAAGGGTTGAAGTCTCAAAGCAGAGGCGCTTGTATGCAAGCCACACCAAACAAAATTAGCAGGATGGTTGGACCTTCCTGAAGCATACAGAGACTTACCGCCACCCACAGAGCAGTTCATGCATCCACAGGGAACATTAACGAGGGCAGGTGCACATCAGCACACCCGCACCTGCAGCAGGAAGCTGCGATCGAGCCATCAACATCAGCGCACGCACCTGCAGCAGGAGACTGCCACCCAACCATCCACATCAGCACACGCACCTGCGGCAGGAAGCCGCCATCAAACCAGTCCAGGATGTCCACTTTGGTGAAGGGGCCCTGCACCACACCCTGTGGGTCGCGATACACCCATTGGTCTGCAGCAAACACAGTGGCTGCAGTCCATGTGAAGCCAGGAGCACCAGGAGCAGGAGGGGGGGCTCCAAAGGCACTGGGCGGGGCTGCTGCGGGCGCTGCTGCAGGCGCAGGGGGGGCATGGACAGCTTCAAGGGGCTCATTGCTTGCATTGGTGCTAGGGTTGGGGGCGTGGTCACCTGGTGCACTGCTGCTGTTGCCGCTGAGGCCTGCCTTGGCCAGGAGGGCAGCAAAGCTGCTGCTGGGTGTGGGCGTGGGCGTGGCCGTGGGTGCGGCGGCAGCGGATGTAGGTGCAGCTGGTGTAGCAGCAGGGGGTGTGGGGTCACCCTTAGCAGTCCAGCGTGCTGCTCTGTCCGCAGGTGCAGGGCCCGTGTGAGAGTGGGTGCGCGTGAGAGTGTGAGAAGGGGGGGGGCCGGCAGCAACCTGGAAGCCATTGTTGAGGGCGGCATGGTGGCTGGTGGTGTTGGTGGCGTGGTTGGCGTGGGCGGCCGGCTCGCTGGGGTGGCCATGCTGCTCCTCTGCGTGAAGTGCAGCATTGAGGGTTGGAGTGGTGTGTATGTGTGTGTGTGCGTGTGCGCGCGTACGCGCACGCATGTGCGTGTGTGTGAGCGCGCTTCACAAGCTCCACTGGGAGTATCATGACCATCATGTGAAGGCTTTCCTCAAATCCATGCCGCACTGAGCATGATGCATGTTCACATCTGTCTTTTAAGTTACACAAGCACACATACACACACGCACATCTACCTGGTGCCAGCACGCCTGTGTAGTCGGGCAGATGAGCACCAGGCGGCACAGGCAAGGTACCGAAGTGGCCAGGGCCCCCATGCAGCATCGCATCGTACATGCGCCGCAGCTCTGCTTGTGTGTACTTATGGCCGAAGCGCTGGTCAGACGCAAGGGCTGCTGCCAAGGAAGGATGCGGGTCAGGGCGCCCTAAGCCCGATCCAGGAGGGCTAGGTCCAGGGGCTGCATGGCAAAGGCATCAGAATTGGAGCAAAGGACTGGAGTCAGGCGCGCAGCTGCGCAAACTGTCATCGACAGCTGAGCCTAGGGCAGGTGGTGTGACTGATGCGACTGCTCACAGTGCATCTGGACTGCAACTGCTTGTCCTCCTGACATGGTGTATGCTGCTGGGGATGACCCACAAGATATTGCATGCATGTCTGCATCAACAAGCATGGGCGACTCTCCGCTGCTGTCGGCTGCATTCCAGGGTGCGCACCTCCCATGCCCCTGCCACGGCCAGCCGCAAAGCCCTTGCTGCGCCCAGCTCCGTTCAGGCCGCTGAAGGCGCCACCGCCCTCAAAGGAGCCAGGCCCTGAGGGTGCATGTGGGCGTGCATGTGTGCATCACTCCTGGGAACAGGAGGGCCCGCCAGTGCGGGGCTACTGCTGCACTGCGCTTGCAAGCAAGCGCGCAGGCTGCTGCACAACAAGCCCTTACTTGGGGTGAAGCCAGAGGAGCGCCCTGGCTGGGGCAAGTCATGATTGTAGATGCTGGGCAGCCCCACATCCGGGTCCTTGCCCCCTGACATCCCCCATCGCTCCCGCGCCTTGCCCGAGAAGTCCATGCCCAGACGGTCTGCAGGCAAGAGTGAGTTGTAGGAGCAGCTTCATCAACAAGTGAGCATGCTGCTCTCCACGGCACAGCGCTTTCTCCGTGCAGGCGGTAGGGACAGCGCATCACCCGCAATATCTTCGTCGAGACCCCGTTACTTTAGTTCTTTGCCTCACCTCCGCCAGCCCCAGCACCGCCTCGAAGCGCTGTGAACGAGTTCCCCCAGCTGGGCCCCAGCCCGTCGTGGCCAAATCTGCTGCGAGACAGTCACAAGCACACACAGCGGGCGCGTGTGTGTGCACCTTCGTGGTTCAGTGTGTGTGTGTGTCACTGACTGTAGTTGCATGCACATACAACAACAGCCCTGCCAGTCACCTTCTCTCAAACAATACTGTTGCTAAAGGCATCCTGGACAAGATCTGAGAACACGCCCGGGTGCATGGGGAAGAAAGCGCACCAGCGCATGCGCATGGCAACCCTCCTCCTTGTGCGCAGACCCACTGCTGCCAGAGGCTGCTACTCCGTACTCCCCATGTGCACATGTGCCTACCTGTCAAATGGCTTGCTGCTGGTGGAATCAGGTGCCCTCCAGGTAGAGCTCTTGGTGGCTGCAGATGAGCCATCCCCAATCAGAGCGCTGTTTATCACCTGACCCCCTGACTCCCACTTGCTCAGGCGTGCACTCAGGCTTGTGGAATTTGCACCAGCAGCAGACTCATTTTTCGTGAACTGTGCGGTGGCAATGCCAGGAGGATTTGCTGCTGAATCCTTCCTTTGCCATGCTGGGGCTAGGCTGAAGTCAGACATCACTTTGCTGTGGATGCGGAAGCACGGATATTTAAATCTTAGCCTTGCACACTGTAGTACGGCAACAGCTGGGGGCGGACAAGTCGTGCAAAAAGCCTGCGCTAGATCACGTACTATATTTTCTTGAAACTGCTGTAAAGGAGAATGTGTGGTCGGCTAGATCCACCATCTGACGCTTGACAGAGCATGCAAGGCTTTTTCCACCTTGATAGGCCTTATAAGCTTAAAATCAGGCTTTAAGAGAATGAAAAGGATCCAAGAACGTGCTGGTTTCTAGTTTTGCTGAAAGGTGGGGTTTACCAGACCTGCAGACAAGCCCCACCAGCCAAAGAAGAACACACACGAAAGTGCAGATGCGGGGGTCTCCAAGGGATGACACACTTGCCTCAATTTTCTGAAAAAAAAAAGAACAACTATGTAGGCAGTGAACACTCCCTGCATCAATTAAGGAACTTCCTTGTGCGCCTACCTAGCTAGACTAGCTCTGGTAAAATATTTCCTTTTCTTTCTTGTTTTCCTTTGATTGATCCTTTACCAGCAAAATCAAACAGCCGGCGCAAGGACAGGCTAGGCAAGGGCAGAAGTGCGCTACCGTGCAAAGGCAAGTGGGGCCAGTGGTCCCCTTAGCCAGCACGATACCTGCCCCACCCGGAGTCTGTTCTTAAATAAATCTTGTAAATTGAGATGTCCTTGTCGACAAGGCAGGAGTAAAGTAAAGTCTACGCTAGCCAAAAGGCCGCGTCCATTAAGGAAAGGTTCCCTGACTAGCAAGCTAGAAAGGGTCTCACCAAAGGGCCCTTAAACCTAAACTAGACACAGCTAGCCTAAGAGAAAGCCAGAAACAGAGCTAATGGGGATTTGGAGGGTTGTCTGCCATGCTCCTGGACGCCCGGAGTCTGGGCCCTGGACTCTCCTTCTCCTGCTCTCCACTGCCACGCTCCCAGCGCCCCCACCCCTAGAAGTCCCCTGAAAAAGAAGTGCATGCCTTGCGTTAATAGTTGTTAATCTTTGGATAGCATGGCAACTTAACTTGGATGCTAGTGACTTAGCCTTTTGCCTGGTTAAACCCAAGTTGATGAGAGGTTTGATGGTGTAGTCATTATAGATAGTGCCTGCGACACCAACTAAGATGATATGTAAAGTCACATTGTTCTTTCTGTTTGGGTTCCTCAAGCTGCCAGTTTTGAGCCTGGTTATGGTGTTGGTTTGCTGGGCAGATGCAGCTTCCAGAGTGGGAAAGGGGTTGGTATCAGGGCAGAATTTAAATTCAACAAGATGAATGTCCCTGTCTTGAGGAAGGATCTTAGTAGGATCAATGTGTGAGGGTCGGCCTGGGATGGAGCGCACAAAGACAGCATCAGGGCGGCTCTGGTGCCGAGCAGAGGAGCCAGTACCAGTAGGGAAAACCCAGTCTGGGATAGTTCGAGAGATGTTTTCAGGGACTTGTATGCCCTGCTGAAAGAGCCTCTCATTTCGGCAGGCATCCATACCAATAAGGGATGAGCCATATCTGCCTTTGCTGAGAGCTTTAGCACAGGAGCTAAGGCCAACATGGTGCCTGTCAGTGTGCATCCCATTCATTATTGGGTGAATACATATTAGGGCAATGTGATTAATGCTGTCCATTTCATTGCATAATGGACAGCGCGCAGAGGTGTTGGACACCTTGAATCTGATGTCATGTTTCTGAGTGTAAACTGTTCCTGTGCGGTATTTCAATACATTAATCTGATGTTTAAGGGTGATCTTTGGATCAATCCAAAAGGAGTTGCTGATTTCTTTGTTGGCAAGTTGAGAGGGTGGGCCTGGGACAAGGCAGGAATGGGGCATCAGCTCTATAGCACAAGGGCAAGTGGGCTTCATAATCCCCAAGGCTACCGTATAACCTGGTCTTGCCTGGAGTCTGGATTTGGGTTTGATGGTAGTTGGTAGTTTTGATTTGGGAAAAGGTCTGTAGCATTTCAGAATTTTAGTTGGTAGTATCTGATGTAGAACATGTCTGTGTTGTTACAGCCAGAGCCAACAAACGGATGTTGCGCCCACCCGGCTGTGACCAACAAAACACCAAAAGAATTCTAGCTATGAATGACCCTGTGAAGTAAATCACAACTTTGAAACCGCTCAGTGGCTTCCTGCACGACCATTTCTCCAGCCCTCGCTGGACACCAGGACGGCTGTGTTGCATGGTAGCATTGTCTGTGGCAATGGCGTGCGATCAAGGGGATGAGACACAGCACCGGATTTGCCGGGTTCGACTCCCAGAGGAACTTTTAATAATCAAGCTAAGCCTTGCCACCCCCCTAGTGCCTCACTGTGGTCCATTCCATAGGTCTAGGTATCTTTGCTAGGAGCGCACTCGCTTCATCGTTACAGGATTGCTGATACTTCGTCAAATCCACATTAGTTTGGCTGCTCTTGAATTGCCTCTAGATCATTGATATAAATCACTGTCAGTCTCAGCGCTGACTGTTGAGGTTTTCTTTAATCTACGCTGGATGTGGTCCAGCATACACATTGACTTTCACTTGTTCCTCCAGCCCTCAGATCTGGCATTTATTCACCCTTGCCACCATTGGCCGCTCAGCACCCTCATCCATGCCCCACTGCACATCACCTTTTTGGTAGGCCACCTTTGTCCTCAGAGTCATAAGGCTGCCTTGGGTGCGGAGAGATCCTTTTAAGAAAAGGAAAGGAAAGGAAAAACTGCGTAGGCAGAGAAAACTCTCCCTAAATCAATTAAGGAAAAGGAAACACATTGGCTCTGAAGAGCTGTGAGTCCCCACCACCACAAAATTATAGAACAAAAAGTGATAATGGGGGTCTGGAGGGTTACCGGAAGCACCTGGCTCCAGAACCTGGCTGTGAGAAGTGTTTTTTGTTCTCATTAGCACGCCTAGTGGTAACAAGTTTATGAGCATACTTAACAGAATGGGCATGCAGATTTTGAGCAAGTGTCAAGGCACGCTGTTGGTCAAGCCCCAGTTGTTTAAACTGGTTCAGGGTATGCTCTCTATAGCAGGTCCCACCAAAACCCAGAAGGATGGCGTGAAGAGCCACTACTTTAGCAATAATAAATTTGCAGAGGTCTGCGTGTTGCCGCTGTGCCGCCTCCAACTGTTGTCCAGGCCTCGTGTCTTCGTACTGCTTGATCTCATTGAAGTGTACTACCGCTGGTTTGCATCTAGTTGGTGAGGCTGCCTCACACGGTTAGTAACGCTATTTTTCTGTGTAGGGCTGTTTCTACCGCGTAACGGTTCTGCTGCGTAACGGATAGTGTGAACAGGAGGAAGAAGGAAAAGAAGAAGTGGGTTTGGCTTGATAAGAAGTAATCAGCATAGCACCAGGACGACTAGAAGTGAGTCTAGATCTCCGTGAACAGTTATGTTGAAAGAGGTAAGGGGGCATGATTCTGTTTGAAGCACGTGCTGCAACGAGACGGTTGTGCCAGGCCATAAGGATCAGGCCAAGACCGGTGGCCGGATGCCACTTTGGCACCTTCCTAATCCTTTATTGCGGAACGGGGGGACTTGCACCCCATCCTTATGGCTTCCTGCACGCTCCGTCCGTGCTCACACCGGTTAAACCTTGGATTAACTACGAATGACCCTGGTGAAATGCAGAAGATGCTGGACAGACTCCGTGTGTATGCCCAGAGAAAAGGGTTGACTGTAAACACAGCTAAGTCTGAGGTGGTGCACTTCAACAGTACGTCTGTCTCTCCTCTGCAGAATCCTTTTACGTATGATGGAGTGGTCCTTCCAGAGAAGGACAGGTTCAAATATTTGGGAGTGCTGTTGGATAAAAAGATGGATTTTAAGGTAGCTGAGGAGCATGCGGTGCGGCCTTATATGGCTGCACAGAGAAGGATTTCGGAGTTTGCCAAGGGTCATGACCTGAAAAACAGGCCTCATGCTATGCTCTGGTTATCTAAGGTGTATGGCATTCCTGCTGGGATGTATGCGTGCCAGGTGTGGGGAACTCATTACTTGAGAGAAGGCAGTGAGTTTGATAGTCAATTGCAGAAAAGACATCTGTGTTCCTTGAGGCGCATTCTTGGAGTAAAGAACAGTACTACAAATTGGCCGGTGTTGAGAGAGTGTGGCCAGGAGCCTCTGCAGTTCTTCTGGTTCCGTGCCTCCATCAAGTTTTTTAATAGCATGCTTGACTCCAATAGTGAAGTCTTGCGTCGTGTGCTGAGGGCTGATTTAAGTCTAGCTTCTTTTGATTCCTCTTGCTGGGCTGCTGAAGTCTCTAATGCTTTTGGTGGGATGTGGAATGGTGATTCGTTCAAACAGAACATGCTGAGAGCTGAGAAAATCCCCATGCAAGAGTTCATTGGTGATTTGCGATACAGACAGCAGAAAGTGTGGAGAGGGGCCGATGTTTTTTGTCCTCGTGCAGTTAACAAGAAGGTAGTGACGTACCATAAGTGGTGTGGGAATTCTGAGAGTGGTCCCAGAGGTGCTCCTTTTTGTATCCCCTCGTATCTGTTCAAGGATTTGGACAAGCATGTTTTGAGAAACATTAGCAGATTTAGATTGCGTGCTCATCACTTGAGAGTGGAGTCTGGTAAATGGCTTGGGGGTTCAAGTATCTGTGATAAGTGTGAGTGTGGGGAAGTCCAGGATGAAAAACATGTGCTTTTCTTTTGCAAATGTACTGAGGTGCGTGAGCTACGCACGAGATACAAGGACCTTTTTGAGGAGATGTTTAAGACTTTGCGTGTGTTTGCTCCGCCTTCAAACGCTGACTTTATTCCATTCTTGGCTTGCCATCATACTATCACTGATTCTGAGATCAATGTTTTCCTAAACCAAGACTCATACAGACTTCTTAGATTTGTGTCAGACTTCGTCTCAATTTTTGATACTGGTTGAGCTTGTTTCACCAGCTGCCATCAGCCAGAGTCTCGGGCTGTAGGCCACCATTGTAAACCCCTTGCAAACCCCTCACACCGGATATTTCTCTGAACTGGTACCAAACTTGTACCATTACACGTGCAGGGATTTGGAGGTTGTGCTTCACCAACTTATCACCACTCCCTATGTCCATGTTAACCAAGCCTGCTCCCAAAGGGCTTTTCCTAAGAGCTTTGAGGATCATTCTTCCAGCAACATTGTGGCATTCAGTTTTCATGCTGGAGATGATTTAATTGAAAACAACAATGCTCCTCACAGCCAAGTCCTAGAGCTAGGTGTTTGCGGAAACCCTCCAGGTCCCCATTTGCACTTTCTGTTATGGGACTTTGTGGTGGAGGGGACTCACGGCCCTTAAGTGCCAGTGTGTATCATTTTCCTTGATTGATGTAGGGAGAGGTTCCCTCTGCCTGCGTACTTTTTTTCTTTTTCTTTTCTTTCTGTACCTGGCCAACCATTGGGTCTTTTCACCCCATTGTTTTTGCAATGACATTTTGTTGGTACAAGGACTCCAATTCACCAAAAATCTCCCATTTTGGTGCAGTAGGTTGTCCGGAAAAAAGGTTGGGTGGTCAAAAAGTAGGGTTCACGCCGCGGCCGATTAGGCATGTTACTCCAAATTACACCTTTCAAGCTTGGGTGCATTGGATAACCTCATGTTGATGCTAAGCTTAACAGGTGCAAACCAGAGCCACCTTGCCCTGGGAACACTTGAAAAGTACCCCCATTTCAGGCCTCCGTCGCCCCTCTCTGAAACATACCCATACATGCACCATCCAGGCAACACAAGTGAAAGGAAATTTAATGAACAAATGAAGACGTTGCAAGAAACAATGCAAACATTAATCAATTTGATAATCCTACATGTTCTACCAAAAATGGCCATCAGTCATTGAGGGATCTAATTGACTCAGGGCCTGAATGGACCTTGTGCCAGGCATTCATGCATTTTACTTTGGAAGTTTTACAAATTAGGCCAATAATGGAACAAGGTAGCTAAGTCCTTTGCATTTGGCAAGTTAGAGCTCTCCAGAGGACATCTCCTAAATTAGCCCTGCTTCCTGGGTAACATACCAAGAAGCCACGGAGACACTTCCAGACCAATAAATCCAATCTTTTGGCAGATCTTGGAAATGAGGAATCTGTCCTGTGAAAGTGCCCTGCCTACGAAAGTACTCTCGAGGTGGCCATGCCTTCATTTATTTATCCTGCAAGGCTCAACAACACTAAAAAAAGGCTGCTTTCCGGTTAGGGAGACAGACTAAGAACAGCTGCTCAAAAGTGGCCGTCACCAACCCTACCAGCAAGAAACAGATGCTCCATGCGCTTGTGTCTATGGTAAGGAACAGGAGGCACTGTCTCCATCCGTGCTGCACTCGTCACTTTTACGGCCAGCCACTCCAGCAAACCTAGCACCCACTCACTACTTCATGCTATTTGCTCAATTTTGCGGAGTACAGATGCTCCTTGCGCGCACAAGGCACGGCACTCCGTTGTCAACCCAGCCTTGGATTCCTCTCTCAGTTGCGAGCGGTGGCGCACAGCTCACACAATGCAGTGTCCAGCGCATTCAGGTATGTACATCTCGAGCATGACCAGCCTGATTCCGCGCATCCTCCAAGACCCCTCCCTGATGTGTCCCTGCTGCAACCCTGCTGTGCCCCCGCTGCGTCAAAATCCATACTTTCTGCCACTGCTGCTGATCTTGATGCAGCTCGAGTACGCACACCTGCTGCTGCCATTGCTGACGCTCCGTCCCCTTCCACCTTACCCGCCTGGCCCCCAGGCTTAGGTTTGCAGGATGCCGCTACAACCACCTGTTCCTCAGAAACCCCTTGCCTGGCCACAGCACAGTGTGGTGTGTTATGGCTGCTAGGGCCTGCGGTGTTGCCATCCTCACTGTCCTCATAGGTAAGGTCAATGACAGCCTCAAGGCTGGCTTCTCGTTTGGATAAGTTGGCGCGTTCTTGCTGCTGCTGCTGCTGCTGTTGTGCTAGCAGCTGCTGTGCTTGCTGCTGCTGCCGCTGGGATCGCTTGGACACTGTGAATCCATGAGGCTGTTGCTGTTGCTGCTGTTGCTGCTGTGGCCTTACACCTGCTGCACCTGCCTGCTGTGCAGAGGTGGGGCACTGGCAGAGCCCGGCTCGCGCATTGTTGATGCCCACGCCCAATGTTGCCGCTGAGCCTGGCATTGGGACGCTGCAGGATATGTGTGCCTGCTGCATCCCAGCAGCAGGGGCTGCGCCTGCAGCTGCAGGCCGAAGGGCAGGCTTTTCTGGCCTGGAAGCTGCCACGCTGTCACCTCTGCCACCCCCACTGCGCATGCTGTCCCCTCTGCCACCCCCACTGCGCATGCTGTCCCCTCTGCCACCCCCACTGCGCATGCTATCCCCTCTGCCACCCCCATTGCGTATGCTATCCCCTCTGCCACCCCCATTGCGTATGTTTTCCCCTCTGCCACCACCAATGTGAGCACTGAGTGGCGTGCTGTGCTCGCTTGACCTTCCTTTATCCCTGCCTACCTTCACTGATTGGTGCAGGTCGGGAGGTCGCAGTGAATGCCAGAGCTGTGGTGATGGCGGCAACGCATTAACAGGGGCAAACGAGCCTGCTGACGTCCCTGCTGCTGAGCCTTCACCCCTTCTAATAGTAGCAACACCTGCACCCACCTCTCCGCTGGTTCTACTCGTGTTTGGATTGTTACCAGTCGTGTCTGACTCAATGATCTGAGCCAGCCGCTCCTCCTCCTCCAGATCAATGACCATGACATCACTGCTGCTGCTATCTAGCCCTTGCACGCCTCTGGATCTGCTGCTGTCTGGGGCAGTGAGGCGTCCAGAGGAGGAGGGGCCTTTGGCAGCAGTGGTGGTGATGGTAGTGCGTGTGCCCACACTTCGGGGCACGGACGCGCGCAGATGTTCACAGGGACACCATGCATTGTCAGCAGCCCTGCATGCGTGCAAATGGCACCGGACGTGTGCGCGTGCGTGCGTGCGTGCGTGTGTGTGTGTGTGCGCGTGTGCGTGTGTGCGTGTGTGTGTGTTGAGTGTTCGTACATGGGAGTGCAACACGAGGTGTCTACAGCCCTGCCCGCGCAGTGCCAGAAAGTTGTCAGAACATAGCATGCGCACATAGCACGAGCACTTATCAGACTCAAGGGATACAGGGTGCAGGAGCAAACACTTTTTGTGATAATTCAAGCCTCAAGTCTGGGAGGCATAATACGCATGCACTAGCAATCTCAGGTTCAAGGCATACAGGGTGCAGGAGCAAATGCTTTTTGTGTTAACAAAAGCCTCAAGTCTGGGAGGCATGAAACACATTACGGTGCGCACGGGGTGATACAACGAGATCTACGTCACGGCGTGAACATGATCCAGGGCAAGTTTCATTGGATGTCATTCATTTATGCACTAATCGGCACACAAGCATGCGCGCATGTATGTGGACACAAATGCATGACAGCGCTATCACACTTGTGGGGCAGGCCATGTGAACAGGCAGGCAGCCATCTAGGAACTCATTCATGCACGTTTACATTTTTTGCCTGAAATGGCCGCACACAGGTGAGAAGCAAGCGAGGGCACATGTGCATTGTAACACTTAGTGCGCAGTTCAAGCATCTACTGTTAAGTACCCAAGCGTCCTGACCTCCCTCAATGGAGGGAGCACATCTGCGCATGGCAGTTGCTGCTGCAAACGGGAAGCACATTGCAGACTATTATATATTCATGCAGAGCATTTTTCAACCCTCATGAGCACAATTGCTCATGAGGGTATTATGTTGCACCTGCTTGTGGCAGCCATTGCAGCATGCAAGGAGGGAAGCACACAGCGTAATGATCTTCATATTGCTTAGCAACTCTCGACCCCTTTCAAACAGTTGCAGCAACAATGGGCACACCTGCGCATGGCAGCAGCTGCAGCAGCCAAGGAGGGGGGGACACTGGCAGCTGTGTTGCTGCCGCCCAACTTGCAGGGCCCATGAGGCATGATGCGTTGCTTCTTTGCACGGTCCTCTGCCGCCTGTGAGCATCAAAGGGACATGGCGTATGGCATTTCTGTGGGTTTAGTGCAAGGCTTCCATGCTCACGCACAGGCGGCAAAGAACCGTGCAAAGCGTGTGTTTTCCTTGTGAGCCATGTCCGCATCTGTCCCTGCAAGCTAGAACCGTGCAAAGCGTGTGTTTTCCTTGTGAGCCACGTCCGCATCTGTCCCTGCAAGCTAGAACCGTGCAAAGCGTGTGTTTTCCTTGTGAGCAATGTCCGCATCTGTCCCTTCAAGGTTCTGCCTACAACACCCAAAGTCCTACTGCAGATACTGACAATACTGCAGCTGGAGTGATGCACCTTTGAGTGCAGGCTGAATTTGCAAATGCATCCGGAAGCTGTGACGTGTTTACGAGCCATGCTCCTCGTACGGACAAGGCAAGGGTCACATGGCCGTAGCCTGCCCACAAGAGCCCAGCTGAAGCCAAGATGCTCTCTCCCCAAAAAGCTAGCAGCAGTTCAGCTGCATTGGGAATCCAGAGCGTAAGCTGAGAGTTTTAGTAAAATACGTATGCTCAGCATCGGAGCGGAACAGCTCGTCCACACCTTGGCAACGGCGCTGCGCAGCTGCTCTGGGGGAGGGTTGTGCTGAGGAATGAAGCCGTACGATCCCAGGCGGCCTGCTGAGGGACCATCAAAGCCCTGGCCAGTGCCCCCGATGCCCTGTGCAGCATAGATCACGACCATCAGTGTGGAAAAAGAAGGGAGCCATGTGGCTAGTTGATGGATCACTTGCCCTGGCCAGTGCCCCAGAAGCCCTGTGCAGTATGGAGTACCAGGAACACGTCCATTATTGTGAAAAAAGAGGGAGCCAGGTGGCTAGTCGCTGGATCACTTGCTCGCCCTGCCCAGTGCCCCTGATGCCCTGTGCAGCATAGGTCGCGGCCATCAGTGTGAAAAAAGGAGGGAGCCAGGTGGCTAGTTGATGGATCACTTGCTCGCCCTGGCCAGTGCCCCCGATGCCCTATGCAGCATGGAGTACCAGGAACGTGTCCATGATTGCGAAAAAAAGAGGGAGCCAGGTGGCTAGTTGCTGGATCACATGCTCGCCCTGGCCAGCACCCCTGATGCCCAGCCTAGGGAATGGATATCATAGCAAGCCCATACTTGTTTCCTTCTCAAATACCCGGAAGCCCTTACTCACACAGACAGCCTGAAGCACGGTCTTGGCTGGAAATGCCCTGCTTACACAAAGCAACGCGCGCATGAGTTCAAGTCGCGCACCCTTCTTTGCACACAGCTTAAAAGGTAGTGCAGCACCACTAAAGGATCTGAGGTCTGGTACTATATTGGCGCTGAGTATGGTGCCACAATGCTTGGTGTGCGACACTTGGTGTGCAATGCTTGGTGCCACAATGCTTGGTGTGCAATGCTGGGTGTGCGACGCTTGCTGTGCAATGCGTTGGGCACCATTACCTTCGACTGAAGTCATCGTTGTAAAGGTTGATGTTTGCTAAACAGTAATGTTGTCCACGTGACAAGTGCACGCGTGGAATGCTTTGAGACAACACTGACTTCAATGCTTGCATATTAGATTGAGTACAGTGTGCACATGCATGCAAGCTCACATGTGAACACACACAGACACACAAAGGCACAGATAGACACACAGACATGCACACATACACGCGTGCACACACACACACATGCACACACACGTGCGCGCACACACACACACATTCAGACAGACAGACAGACAGACAGACAGACAGACACACACACATACACAAGCGCGCGTGCGGGGGCACACACACACAACCAGGAGTAGCATGAGCACACACAAAATGTTGGCCGGTTGCCAGATCAGTAGAGCAAATCAGCAACTTAGTCTGCATACTTTGACAATTTGACAGAAGCAGACGATTTCAATGTACCCCACGGAATTTTAAATCTCCTTGGCATGGAAAATTGCAGAGACCAGCCGGAACGGTGCCATGGATCAGAGAGAACAGAGAAGCTACTGCGTGCTTACTTTGACCATCAGCTCCTCACACTCTGCTTTGAGCTCATCAAGGATTTTGTAGAAGATACTGCAGCAGGCATAAAAGAAAGCACAAAGTGCAGCAGTTTGGCAGTGTGGAAACGCGCAGATCTCGAAGGAATTGAAGACAAGGATGGGACACGCTGCGTCAAATCAAGTCATAGACCAAGCAGCAGGCATTGTGGAAGCATTTGCTGAGCACAACACGCGCTAACTTGTGCTGGTGGCTACCACCATGTACCCTGATGAGACGACTTCAATCCTGTTTGTGTAGGTTGCTACAGCAGCGAAGAGTTTGTTAAAGACAGCCATGTTTGCTGTCCTCTAGCCATGGCTGTCCACTCACATGTAAGAATGCCATATATCTCTCACATTCTCCCTGCCAAAAGAGCTGAACACATGGTACACATATGCCTCCCTCTACTCCACGTCCCCCCAAGCCTCCAGCAAACTCCAAGCGTGCCTTGATCTAATCGTTCATCTTTGAGCATGCCGCATGCTTGCTCCTGCTCACCTGTCATGTGGGCCCCGCACGTTGTGCACAAGCTCATGCAGCATGGTGCCCAGCACTGATTCATAGCGCAGAAAGGAAAGCTTGCTATAGGCGCTGCGGAGGCGAATCTTGATCTCTTTGGTTTGTCCTGTGCGCATCCGGACGTGCTGAAATCGCGTACGCGCGAGCATGCATGCATTCAATATGTCTGCTACTTGCTTCATAACTTTGGCGCATACAACATGCCTGCTACTTGCTCTAGTGACTCATGCACATCACACGTCTGCTGCATGCAATATGCAAATCTTGTGCATAAAATAACATGTTGCATACGAAATGTAACTCTTGTGTATAAAATAAAATGTTGCATACAACATGCAACTCTTGTGCATAAAATAACATGTCTGCTCTTTTTTAAATAGCTCTTGCGCAGACAACAAGACACTTCTGCTGCTTGCTTCGGTCAAACCAAACCAGCAGGCCAACACCTGCACCTACCTCCACCTCCTCCCACGTTCAGACCAAGGAGGTTGGCGTTGGCTGGGTAGAACTCCTGTGGCAAAGCAAGTGAAATATATTAACTGACAGGAGCCAGGTGGGGCATAAATAGGAGCCCTGAAGTCCAGTGCCGATTGAACACATTTATGTGCAACAAACTGTTGCTTTGCGTGCTCAGGGCAAAGCACAGCTCAAGAGAGAAAAAAAGTGTGTGTCCTGTGACGCCTTCCATTGTGGATACCTTCAACGTAGGCACCACCCAGTTCCTCCTCCGCATTAGAGGCTGCACCTGCAAACACACAGCCAGCGAGACATGAGTGCCTTCGCTGGATATGACGAGCAATGGCTGGATTTTTGGGACCTCAATAAACAAATGCAAGGACCTGCACAGGTGCAATTATCTTATAACACCACTTGTGGTGACCTCCCACGGGTTTTACCTGGTAGGCAGCATCACGGAGCAGCTTTAGTGCTTGAGCGTCCTCCTCGTACCCAAGAGTCTTTATTTCATGAACCTTGTAGTGAGCCCTGTCATCTTTGGCCATACTTGGAGAAGCAAAGGCGGTTCTCAAGCCTTGGCAAACATCTGCTCTAAAGTCCAGTGGCACCCACTAGGCAGGCATGCTGAGCGTGCTGAGACTGTCGTGTGCTGACGATGGAAAAAACAAGCACAGCGCGAAGATTTCAATTATTGTAATCAATTACACACGGTCAGCCACTATCTTAAGCGTCAAGCCTCTCCAAAATTTGAATCGATTTCGGCAATGCGTGTGCGCAAGGAATCGAGATAAATACAATGCGTTAAAATACTTTCCTGTTTTTGAAGGATGGATTAGGTTGCAAACGTGAGGGGGTGTCCTCCCAATCAGTTCCCAAATTGTTTCCAAAGCATGTCCGCCTCTGATGCAGCCAAGTGCGATCCTACGCTACGCGTCATCATTTTTGTGGATCTGTCTCTTGTGCGGAGCACTGGCTATGAGCGGATAGCAGGCTGTGCAGAGGAGGCATGCTACCTCCTCTGCTGTTCTCGTGGTGTGCTGCCCTCAGCCGTGGATGCCAGCACCAGCCTGCTGGACAGCCGGTTTGACAATGACACCCTTGAGGTAGTGCCCCAGCTGAGGCAGGCCATCAAAGCCAGGGGTGAGTTTGGGAGCCTCTTTTCAGATGAGGAGGCCATCTGTCCGTGCAAGCAGCTTGCAGACATGTGCCCTTGTGCACTGGAAAACACAGAAAAATGCAAGCATGTCATTTTCACTCTGTATTTTTCAAATTTAGGCCACATGTCCTCATTGCTGCGCTTCAAATGCGCGTTAAATGCACCCAGGGGCAGACAAGCTGTCAGAGTACAAGAGTGTTGATGAACGTTTGCTGGAACTGCGACGGATGCTGAGGGCGTATCAGCAAGGAAAGCCCCCTGTGGATGGATCCATAAAAACAGGTATACCTTGTACAGTGCAGCGCTTCTTCTCTCGCCAGAGAAATGACGCCTTTTTGTTCCTCCTGGCAAGCAAAGCTCTCCTGACCCAACCAAACCTGAGGGTTTCTCACTTGCTTGCATGTTTTGTTTTGTTGTGTGTGTGTCATGCAGGCAAAGGTGCTTGCGCATTGGTGACAATGTCTTAACTGCCTGTCCCGGTGATTGCAGACCCCTCCCCTCGCCAGCTCCAGCACCTTTGCTCAGTCATGCACCGCAAACTAGAGAAGTACGCTGACGTGGCCAACTTCCCCACCTCCGTCACAGCCTCGGGTGAGCCTCCCCTACTGTCTCTGCTTGTGCTTGCTTTTTGGATTTGCAGCTTTGGCTGTAAATGGGCGTCAGCCTTGATTAGGACCTGTCATGTTGCGGTGCTGATCTCCTGTCTTGCTGTCCATGTCCGTCAGGTGCTCCTCTACATACGTGCGTCATCATCCTTAGCTCGCTTCAGCAGCAGCAGCAGAAGCAGCAGCACAGCAGCAGTCTCAACCTGTTGCCTGCTCTGGAGCAATGCGTGGCTCTGTGGAAGGACGTGTGCGAGCAAGTGCTGTGGGTTGAGTGCGGTGGGTGCAGCGTGTCTTGGAACCATGCACCCTGCGTGCTGATACCCGAGCTATCATTGTTTGTTAAGCTTGCTCAGAACAGCTTGCACACGAAGGAACGTACAGTGTGTGTGTATGTGTGTATGTGCGCACTTGTGTGTGCACTGCGTGCCTGTGGCTCAATTCAAGCAGCACAAGGCGCTATGTAGGCAGATGATTGCCGCACTGCTCTCACAGACAAAGCAATGCTTTCATTTGCCACTCTGGTCTCTCAGATGAAGCGATGGATGCAGCACTGCATGAAGCGCAGCGGCAGCAGCAGCAGCGGCAGCAACAGCAGCAGAAGCAGGAGCAGGAGGAGACTCTACTTGCCACAGCAGATGGACATGGGGCCGCCTCTGGCCCTGCATTCTCTTACACCTACCTCTTTGCACTGATCAGGTGAGCAACACTTGTGCACATCACCAGGGCAGACAATCTACACATGATGCACGTCCCACAGCATTGCATGATGCACGTCCCACAGCATTGCATGATGCATGCCCCACAGCATTACAAGATGCATGTCCCACAGCATTGCATGATGCATGTCCCACAGCATTACAAAATGCACGTCCCACAGCATTGCATGATGCACGTCCCACAGCATTGCATGATGCATGCCCCACAGCATTACAAGATGCATGTCCCACAGCATTGCATGATGCATGTCCCACAGCATTGCATGATGCACGTCCCACAGCATTGCATGATGCACGTCCCACAGCATTCATGAGGGGTTGCAGGCACTCGTGAGATGCCCTCTGGTAGCCTGCACCACAGGTTCTCAATGGTGCCGTTCTCAGGCAGTATCAAGGAGTGCTCATGATTCATGGTGGCGTCCTTGCAGGCAGATGCTGGGTGCTGAGGTGCTGCCTCCTGGTACGCATCAACCTCATACCTTGCTTTTGATCCCTGGTTGCATGTAATCAGCATCTGTGCACAACCACCCTTGCACGCCCGTGTTTCTGAACCTCATGGCCGCTCATGTAGTGTGCTGTGCTTCTGTGTCCATTGCTGGGCTGGTACACTGCTGTGCCTCTCTTTTTTTTTGTTTGATGCTGAGCTAGTTCGACGCCGTGCTTGCAGGCGGAAGCTGGGGCCTGAGGCCCTGCCTGCTGCTGAACCGGTGCATGCAGCAGCGCATCAACAAGTGCATGAACAACAAGTTCATGAACGGGTGCATCAAGGTCAGCAGCCGGCAGGTGGAGGCGCAGCAGCAGGAGCAGGAACAGCAGAGGAGGGCTCAGTCTCAGGTCTGGGTGCTGTGCCTCAAGAAGGCAAGCAGCAGCAGCAGCAGCAGCAGCAGCAGGAGGAGCAGCAGGAGGAGCAGATGCCGCAGCAGCAGGAGGAGCAGACGCAGCAGCAGCAACAGCAGACGCGGGAGCAGCAGCCTCAGGAGCAGCAGGAGCAGCAAGGTGTGGCAGAGGCAGTAGTGATCGACGATGCTGCACAAGCCGCTCCTGCAACAGCTGAGCCTGCAATCACACAAGAAGTGGCAGGGCGTGATGTTGATGGCTGTGCGAAAGCTGCTACTGCGCAAGGTGCAACAGGCGAAGGCAGTGGGCTGCCAGATGCTGCTGCAAGCGCTGCAGTTTTAACGGCCGTGGGAGGGAGGAGCAGAGAGGATGCTGGTTGTGGTGCTGCTGCTGCCACTGCTGCTGAGGCTCAGGTCACTGCAGCTGCAGACAGTGTGCCACCAGCTGCAGAGCGTATGCCACCAGCTGTTGCTGCTGCTGCTGCTGTTGCTGCTGGTGCTGGCGAAGATGGTTCAGGGGCCCCCAGCAACACAGCTGGAACAACCTCTGTTGTTGGAGGAACTGCAGGTGCCACTGACAGGGTGCCTATCAGCCCTCCCTCGCCTGTCGACGCAGCTGCGTTGCCTCAGCAGGCGCGCTTCACGGCAATGTCTGCCACGCAGCTGCTGCAGCAAGAGCAGCAGCAGCAGCAGCAGCAGCAACAACAGGGCAGTGGCAGGTTGGAGTGCCTGGGCCTGCTCTTCACACGATCCCTGTCAGAGCAACAGGTATGAGGGGCTGGTGTAACTTTTGTGCGATGGTGTAGCTAGCTATGTGCTAGTGAGCTTGGGAGCCTGGTCTTCTGGGCACAAGCAGCCGTTTCTGGTCTCAAAGCAGCGGAGGCTTTTCTTCCATCCCTTGTGTGCCTTTTGTCGCCCTTGGATGCATGTGCACCTGGTAGCTTGTCAGTCTAGTGCACACACACACACGCACACATACACGCACACATGCACACAGACACGGGGCCCCCCTCCCTCGTCAACCTTCACATTTCAACCATCATGTCTCCTAATCCCCCCATTCTGCTGCGTAAGGCCCAAGCCGTGCAGCCCATCCAACATCCCTCGCGCCATTCTTTTGTGCCTGCCACTGCTGCAGGCCGCTGCGCTGTGTGCTGCACTGGAGTGCGTGAGAGAGTCCCGGGTCCGGAGCGACCAACAGCGCGGCCAGCAGAGCAGGCTGCCACTGCCCCAGCCATCAAATGGCAGGCCATCAAACTGCAGCAGGTCGCCATCACCAGCTGCGGTAGCAAGTGGTGCTGGTGGAGGAGGGGGAGGGGGACTCCTTGGTAGGGTTGGTGGTGGTGGTGGTGGTGGTGGTGGTGGGAGCAGGCTGCCAAAGCCTCCGGGGGCTGCTGCTGTTGGGGGTGGAGGTGGAGGAATGGTGGGGTCAAAGCCGCCTCTGCCGCTTTCCAGGACCGCCGCGGGTCTCAGCGGTGGAAGAGGTGCCACTGCTGCCGTGTCTGGTGGCCAGGAGGGTAGGGGTGTGGCAGGTGGGGGGACCAGGATGGGGTTGAAGCCACCTGTGAGCCTGGCAAGGAGCATGGGGGGGAAGGGGGAGGCGCAGACCAAGAAACGCAGGTCTGAGATCCTGCAGCGCAAGACGTACTCCGCTCAGGTAGGCGGCACATCAGGGGGCATCATAGTCACCATCATAAGCAGCAGCAGCAGCAGCAGCAGCATATGTAGAGCACGTCAGGAGGCATCAACGCCAGCATAAGCACAGTGCACATTGAGGGGCATCATCGTCCCCATTTTCATCATCATCAGCAGCAGCAGCAGCAGTAGCAGCAGCATAGGTAGAGCACGTCAGGAGGCATCAATGCTAGCATAAGCACAGAGCGCATTGAGGGGCATCATCGTCCTCATTTTCATCATCATCATCATCATCATCATCATCATCATCATCAATAGCAGCAGCAGCAGCACGGATGGTGCACAATAATTGATCACATAACGGAGCCTCATGGAGGCCCTTATTCACATGAACCTTTAAGCTTAAATAAAAAAAAAAGGTCCCTGAGCATTCCCAAATCCTGTGCTCCCTCCAGTAAAAGCCTTGCCTTGGAAAAGAGCATGCTCGTGCTAGGCGATTGCTGTTCAGGGGTTATTGCGTGCTCATGTGTCATTGCTCGTGCTAGGTGGTTGCTGTCCACGGGTCATTGCGTGCTCATGGGTCATTGCTCGTGCTAGGTGGTTGCTGTTCAAGGGTCATTGCATGTTCATGGGTCATTGCATGGGTCATTGCTCGTGCTAGGCGGTTGCTGTTCAGGGGTCATTGCGTGCTCACGGGTCATTGCTTGTGCTAGGTGGTAGCTGTTCATGGGTCATTGCGTGTTCATGGGTCATTGCATGGGTCATTGCTTGTGCTAGGTGGATGCTGTTCAGGGGTCATTGCATGTTCACGGGTCATTGCATGGGTCTTTGCTCGTGCTAGGTGGTTGCTGTTTATGGGTCATTGTGTGCTCATGGGTCATTGCGTGTTCATGGGTCATTGCATGGGTCATTGCTCGTGCGAGACGGTTGCTGTTCAGGGGTCATTGCTGTGCATGCTTATCGGGCTCAGATCGCCACAGCCCCATATCCACATCTTGGATTGCCACTCAAATTGCTACCTGTATAAAGCTCTCTAAGGCAAACTGCTGCCTGCGTACAGATTCCCGCATGTGCTGCAGCTTTGGGTGGCGGTCCGCCCTCTTAAAGCTGCTCGGATTTGCCGAACCGCAAAACAGCATATCTTGAGAAAGGGCTGACTTTGTCATTCACAAAAAAAGGGTCAGCAGGGCTAGCACTCAGTTGTTTTGACTGGAGCCTCTTTTGTGGGCCTTGCGCTTCTGTGACTTGTGTACCTTTCAAAGGGTTGACTGCTGTCCAAAGCTGCTGCATACATATGCTGTGGGAATTCTTCCTGGGCATGCTGCTAGGCTGAGAGAGTGATGCAGCCAAAACAGGGTCTTAACACCCCATGCCCATACATTACAACGCAGCCCCCACACCTGACTGACAGCGCCGCCTCCAACCCGGGCGCCACCTCCAAACCCCCGGCAACTCTCAGCCGCGCCACCACCAGTGCTGCTGCTGCTGTTGGTGCTACTGCTGGTGCTGCCAGCAGTGCAGGAGGCAGCCTTAAACGTAGCATCAGCGGCGGCAACGGAGCTGCAGCAATGGCAGGTGCAGAGCCAAGCCAATACGCACGCCCCTCCCAATTAAAGCAGCAGCAGCCGCAGCAGCAGCAGCAGCAGCAGGGCCAGCCACCAGCTGGGAGCCGCCTCCGCCCGAGGTGTGTGTGTGTGTGTGTGTGTGTGTGTGTGTGTGTGTGTGTGTGTGTGTGTGTGTGTGTGTGTGTGTGTGTGTGTACCCGAGTGCGCGTGAGCATGTCTGCTTATGAAGTGATTTTGCTTTTCAGACCTGCACAAGGACCAAGTTCGCACGCCTTCTTTTTTGACACTGACAAGTTTATTTGCATGTGTGTTTCAAGGCTGCACGTGTAAAAATATCAAACAGGTTAATTTGAAGCCTAAAAGGGCCTGCTCTTTACAGCCTCTCCTTTATATGCTCCCAGCACAGGGTGCCCGTATTGGGCAGTTGTTTCTTGCGCAGGTTGCCCACAGAAAGCACCTTTAACCATCATCTGCCATGGCACTAACCCTACCTTTCACCAAAACATCTTCCTCCCGGGTCACCCATTCTGTCTACCAAATAATTTTTCATTGCGACAGAAATGGAGTGAAAAGACACAGTGGTCAATGAGGTATGCAGCTTCAGCCCATTTTAAAAATCTGCATAAGGGGTGCCAGACTGGCCAGAAACAAACCCAATCCAAACCTCTTTTCAGCGTTAGGATTGTTCATCGTGTATCTGTAGAATTGAGTGAATGAGCCATGCCGTAGCTCTGTCCATTCAACCAAAAAGCTGCTTGAAGTGGCCACCCAAAGCAAAACGCTGCCTCTGCCACTTGATCAAAACTGCTTGCCAAATGTGGCCACAAGTGCCCACTCTGTTGGGTTGTGGTGGGCAATGTGTCTTCTTGTCCTTAATCGATGTAGGGAGAGTTTCCTCTGCCTTGTAGTTTTTTTATTTTCTTTCCTTGTGGTGGGCCAGAAACGGCATGGAAGGGCGTATGCCCAAGATGGGGAGGATGTGTCGGCCCAGGCCCACAGGTTCTTCCTTCTTTCGCCCAAATCTCTTGAGGTGTCTGTCCACGTGGTGCTGTCACGATGAGCGCAAAAAAAAGCAGCGCCCAGCTTCTGATAGTCCCATCTATTCAAATATGGCAGTTGAAGGGTGTGGGATAAGGCAGCATAAATGGATGCAAAGTCCATGTGTTTGACCAGAAAACCATCATGCACTCCCTTAGCACAGGTGTCCACAGGACAGGGAGAAGCCACAGAGTGCATTGCATGGATCAGCGCATCTCCACAGGACAGGGATAAGCCACAGAGCGCATTGCATGGATCAGCGCATCTCCACAGGACAGGGATAAGCCACAGAGCACATTGCATGGATCAGCGCATCTCCACAGGACAGGGATAAGCCACAGAGCGCATTGCATGGATCAGCGCATCTCCACAGGACAGGGATCAGCCACAGAGCGCCTTGCATGGATCAGCGCATCTGATAGACCAGGCCCCCAGAGGCTTTCTTTTGCCTGTTACCGGGCCTGCCACACAAACCTCCTGTGAGAGGCCTCAGTCTCTGAGGAGAATGCCACTGCATGTAAATGCGTGCTCGCAGGAAGTCCACGCCGTCGTGGCCTTTGGTCCCAGATCCAAAGCTGGATGCGTGGCAAGTACTGCAGGCCTTTGACAAGTAAGTGGCCAATGAGTTAGAAGCCAGCAAGCGCTGATGGGCGCATGCTCAGTGCTTCCAGCAGGAGTGCTCACAAATGCATGTTGCAGGCCTGTGATAAGTGAGTGGCTGCCCATGAATGCATGTGGCAGGCCTGTGATAAGTGGTAGCTATGATAAGAGAGGCTTATGATGAGTGGTAGCTATGACGAGAGAGCGGCTGTACGCTTATGATGGGTTCTCATAAATGCGTGCTGCAGGCTTGCGATCAGTGAGCAGCCATGACGTAGATGTATACGCCTGTTGCTGTGCAGAGTGCTAGAAGCAGAGGACCGGGAAAAGAAGCCGCTTCTGGACGAGCTAGACAAGGGGCCCAAGCCATTCCCCCCAGGCACTTTTGACATCCCTGCCATCTGCAGGTGAGTTTGCATGAGCTGGTGTGTGAAGGTGTGTACCCCCGCAGCTGGGTATGTTCTGGGAATGTCTTTGAGAGCATGGCAGGCTGCACATGCCTGGTAACGCTGGCAGTGCATATGTCTGCCTGTGCGCGTGGGATCTAGTTTAGAAAGCTCACGCAGGAGTTGTTGCACGCTGCGCCTTCAGTTGCCTCGCTGCGCACTTCCTGCCTGCAGCATAGCACTGTCCTTATTAGTAATAAGTTATTACAGCCGTTGCTGCGCGGCCTGCAGCAGATCTCACGCATCCTCGCAAAGAGGACCAGCGACATCCACAGCCGTGCAACGCATGCCGTGACGCTGTGCTTTAAAGTGCCCCTTGCTGCGTATCTCTTGTGCATGCCTGTGGGTTCTGGGATCTGGGAGAAGACTCACACAAGGGTCATTGCATGCCATGCAACCACTTGCCTTGCTGCGTATCCCCTGCCTGCAGCAAAGCACTGCCCCAAGTGCAGCCGCTGGTGCGTGGCCTGCAGCAGTGCTCCCAGCAGTCCATCCTGAATGCCTTGAAGGCCAGCCAAGAGGACAGGGACCAAGAGTACCAACGGAACGCCAGAGTAAGTGAAATGGGAATGGGGACAGGCAGGATACCCAATCAAGACGGCAAAAATGTAGGGATGAGTGCCGCTTACGGGCTACGGCGCCAGACTTGTTTCATGCAAACAGTCGGAACTGTGCAGGGCTCGCAGGGGATCTATCAAGACGCGTTTTGGTGCCAGTGGTGTGCCACCAAGCCACGTGGAGCTCACCCGCTACCACGGCAAGCCCCCCAAGAAGAAGAAGAAGAAGAAGAAGAAGAAGAAGAAGAAGAAGAAAGAAGAACAACCGGATTTATATGCTAGTGATGTGCCACCAAACTCCATGCGACTCATCCGCTACCGCGGCAAGCCCCCCAAAAAGAAGAAAAAAGAAGACACGTGTTTTGATGCCATTGATGTGCCGTCAATTCACATGCAGCTCATCCGCTACCGAGGCAAGCCCCCCAAGAAAAAGAAGAAGAAGAGCAACAAGGGCATGCAGGAGGAAAGCAACAAAGGTGCAGTGCAAGGACAGGAGCAGGAGGGTGATGGGGGGCAGGGGGCAGCGCAAGAGGCAGCCCCTGAGCAGCAGCAGCAGCAGCAGCAGCAGAGTGATGATGGCCATGAGGAAAGCGAAGGAATGGGAGAGACTGCAGGGCCCTGTGTGCCCCAAAAAGGCAAAGGCAAAGAGGGGGAGCCTGACCCACCGCCCTTGCCTGCAAACTACAAGCTGGTGTGGAAGCTGCTGGCCGCGAGGTGCGTGTGTTTGTGTTGGGTTAAAAGGTTTGGTTTCTGCAGATTAGTTGTGTACTCAAGGCTGTGCTCTGCTTGCTGTTCACTTCTATCCCGTCCCTTCCCAACACACACACACACACACACACACACACACACACACACACACACACACACACACACACACACACACTCGCATGTGCACGTGCACACCACAGGTACTTCAACAACGCTGACTATGTATACCAGACAACCGCCCACAACAAACCGCTGCGCCTGTTCCGCCTCCTGCGCCGGGCATTCCATTTGTGCCACATCATTGTGCTCCTGGGAGGTGTGTTCGTATGTGTGTGTGCGTGTGTGTGTTATTGTCTTCCACACTGGCACAATCAACCACTGCATGGTGGCATTATGTCATTTTGTCGTGACCAAACACTGCATGATGTCATGTGCTCACGAATTGGGTCTTGTTTGTGCACTGCTGCATACCTGCTGGCAGGTTAAGCCAATTCCCTGTCTCGTGGCTCACTCATAGGGTTCACCAATTGGATAAGCATACGCCATGTATTTCACATCGTCCCTGCAAAAGTGGAAACGTACGATGTGCTTTTTGGGGTATGCCCGCTTTAGTCACTTGTGCTGCAAACTCCGAGTGATCCAGTGCTCAATTGTGCCACACCCTCTTCAGGCACGGTTCATGTCTGCTGTATTGATTTTGGTCCACGAGTAAGAAGGCTTGATCTGACCCTAAGAAACGCCCCTCAGCCTTACACTGGACCGTGTCCCCTCTCTCATAGTAATGAGCGAATCGTGTGATCTGTGTGCTCTGGGCTCACCGTGCGGTGTGCTTTGTGTGGTTAGGGCTCACCATGCAGGATGCTCTGCGCTCTGTGGAGCCTGTGGTGAAGTCTGAGTTAGGGCTTAGCAAGTGTGATGTTGACCGAGTGTTGAGCACCGCACGGCTGCAGTGACGCTCCAGGGCACCACGCAAGATGTGCCACAGCTTTTGCATACTTGACGCAGAGCAGCCTTTGCTGAGGGCTGTCTGCACCAGACTCTCTTTCTGGCAGTGGGGCTCCAGTGGTGC
The DNA here is from genome assembly GCA_914767535.2 of Dunaliella primolecta. NCBI lineage: Eukaryota > Viridiplantae > Chlorophyta > Chlorophyceae > Chlamydomonadales > Dunaliellaceae > Dunaliella > Dunaliella primolecta. The sequence goes on along the minus strand of OU611755.1, from coordinate 1,161,579 downwards.
CCTGGTTGGTGTGAGGCCATCACTGATCCCAGCCACCTCCGTCAAAGCCTATCATCTCATCCTTCTTTGCAACCCTTTGTGCAATGCAGAGCATATGGTTGGAGTTGACCGTTTCCACATATATTTGGGGTATACACCATATATATCGTCTTTCCCTGCCAAAAGGCTGATGTATACGACGTATTTCTGTACTGAATTGGCAGACCTGCCTATGGTAGAGCGGGCAAAGACCCTAAGGAACTCATTGTAAAATCGCTCATTGCACCCCTTTGTGCAATGCAGAGCCCCCAGCAGAGCGGGCAGAGATGTACCTGGCTCGCCATGTGGGATGTGTGAGTACTGTTTTGCTCAGGCTGTGAGGAACCTTTATAGAAGGTGGATGCTGAATCATGTCAGAAAGAAGCCGTAGGCAGTTATGTCATGCAGGCTCTGGGAGTGTTGTTTGACAGATTTGCTGTGTTTAACTTTAAAAAGCACAGCAGTGGCCTTGTATTGAGCATCATTCTGTTAGTGCGACAGCTTTTGGAAGGGGCCCCGTGCCATGCTTGGTTTACAAGGTTTATAAGGATAAGGCCTTCAGTCGAGAAGTGCGACTGCTAGCCTGCTCATAAAAGGCAATCAATGCATGAAGGAAATAAGGAAGTTTGTTGTTGTTCTGGTTCAAAAAAGCAGACACATCATGAGGTTCTGCCTGTGAGAACAAGGGAGCATATTTCCTGCCATGTGCCATGCTTGAGTTCTATTCCAATCGCATCGTGAGGTGCATGAGGAATGGATCATTGTGCAGCAAAACACTACAAGAGGATGGAGCTGCAAGCCGCGTTCTAAAAAAAAAGAGGTAACAAAGCTGCAAATTGCATGTTCCAAATTGGAAAATGAATACAAGAGTTGCAGTTCGCATGCTCCGAGTGCCTACTTGCGCAGCTTGGCACCTCTGCTTGCGCCTGCAGCAGCTGCTGCTGGGGCCTGTGGGCAAACAGATCTCAGATCTAGGTTCACACCTTGGTCTGTGCATGCAGCTGCAAGATGTTTTGCTTCCAGCACCTGCACCTGCGGCAGCTGCTGCTGCTGGGGCCTGTGGGCAAACAGATCTCAGTTCTAGTTGTACACCTTGGTCTGTGCATGCAGCTGCAAGATGCGTGCTTCCAGCACCTGCACCTGCGGCAGCTGCTGCTGCTGGGGCCTGTGGGCAAACAGATCTCAGTTCTAGTTGTACACCTTGGTCTGTACATGCAGCTGCAAGATGCGTGCTTCCAGTACCTGCACCTGCGGCAGCTGCTGCTGGGGCCTGTGGGGGAGCAGAGCCCTGTGGGGGACCTAGTGGGCAACAACTTCTTTGCCGACATCTACCCCTTGTTTAGTAAGTGGTGACTGTTTTGTAAATGCATTTGGAAATTAATGCCCCTTGCTCTGTGAGCTGCAAATATGCTTTTGCATATGAGATTGTGTACAAGGGAGGATACTTAACAGGTGAGAGGCTTCTGCTCGTCTGCAGAGTTTGCCAAAGTTATGTAATCTCTTTGTGCATAGTGCAGAGTTTGGTGAAGTTCTATGATCTCTTTGTGCATAGTGCAGAGTTTGGGAAAGCTCTGTGATCTCTTTGTGCATAGTGCAGAGTATGGCAAAGCTCTGTAATTTCTTTGTGCATAATGCAAAGTATGGCAAAGCTATCAATTTTTTTTAGACATGCAGCCACTCTGCGCAAGTCTCTCCTTTTCCCAAGTGTTTACAGTCCTGTTCTGTGCTTGTCCTATTTATTGTCAGCCTTGTGTTTGAACTTTGTGTGTGGCCCCGTGTTTGAGGCTAGTGTGTTTTGATTGGGCCTTGTTTTGTGACCTGGAGTCTTTGTCTGGGGCTCGTTTTTGAGCCTGAAGTTTTTCTTTTGGATTGGGCCTATTTTGGGGCCCCGTTTTTGGGCCTTGTTTCTAGGCCTGGCATGTTTTGTTTGGGCCCTTGATCGGGGCCTTGTGTCGTCAGCCAATCCAATGAAGCACATGCATAGATGAGAATGCTTGCTTATCTGTCACAACGCCTGGCGGCCTAGAGGGTGTCTATAGGCTGCCTTTTGTGGTGCACGTAACGTTCATGTCTCTCAACAGGCCATTCTGTTTCAAAGGAGTGTTTTCTTTGAAGCCATTGTGGTGCTTTAAAAAAACAATCAAAGAAGAGAGGAAGCATGTGTTGCTCCCACAGCAAAGGCTTACAACATTCAACAGCACGCGCGCGCCTACACGCACACACAAACGTGCGTGTGCACCTCCATGCTCATGACGCAGACCACAAGCTGCCTGATGTCACGGAAGCCTTGGCCATACGCTATCGTGGGGAAGAGGAAGACGACCCGTACCCCTGGGTATGTGCACACATGGATGTGTTTTTTCCTCATGTGTGTATGTGTGTTAGTGCCATTCGCTTTGCATTCGCTTTTCGACACTTCCTGTGAGCTCCCCACAGTGTAATTGTTTCGTATCAGGGGACACATGCACATGACATAGAATCGCTTTGCACTTTGTACCTAATCAGAACTGAGGTAAGCGTGCTCTGCACTTGCACCACAGACGATGTGTGCGCTGACGTGTGCGCTAATGGCTAATGTGTACCCTGCATGCATAGATGTGTGCGTTGATGTGTGCACTGTTGTGTGCGCTGACGTGTTCTCTACATGCACTGCATATATGCATGGGCTGATGTGTGTGCTGATGTGTGCTCTGCATGCACTGATGTGTTCTCTGTGTGCATTGGGTGTGTTTTGTGACTGAAGTGCTAAAATAGGTGCTGCTCTGCCAGCCTGCCTGTTTGATGTATGTATGTGTCCACTGTCTGATGTATGTGTGTCCAATAGCAAATATGCACGTGTGCTAACTGCAGTCTGATACTCCCAGCAATCAGTTTTATTAGTGTTGTTTTGTTAGTGTGGACTCAAGAGACTTCTGCAAGCCTGTGCGCGGCTCTCACAAAGCAAGGTATTGCTGCTTGCTCGGACCAGCAAGTTAGGGAGGTTTTGCGAGCTTGTTCCTGGCTTTGCGGGCAAGTGCTGACACTGTTCAGACCCACAGCGATGAGGTTTATCAGATCAGCCTCCACAAACACTTGATCCAACTGAAGTCTGCAAAATGGTGGGGTGAAGAGAGTCTGGTTAATTGGCAAAGAGGGCCACAGAGGCTTTTTGAGAGCCTCCTTTGGAACTCCTTGGGCCTGTGTGATGAAATGTCTGACCCTCTTTGCACGCCTTTAACAATCACCTGCAATGGTCTAATTTCTGACCCTGGCCTTCTGGCCACTTGCTTTGCAGCAGGGACTGCTTGATCTGAAGAACATGGTTTTGATGCTCGCTGTGAAATGTAGGCCCTTCCTCATTGTGGTCGCGGTCCTTGTTCTGCTCCGTGCCTACATCCAGGTCATGTCTATATATGATTTTTAGGAATAAGTATACCTATATATTTAAATATAAGATATATACCTAAAAGTATACCTATAATAGGTATAATATATATATAGGTTATATCCGTCTGCCTCCCTCAAGAGTGCATGTTTTGGCCGGTGACCCATACAAATCATGTCCTTGGCTGTCCAGGATGAGTTTGGCAACCTGA
>OU611755.1:1150486-1152986 GCA_914767535.2 Dunaliella primolecta | reverse complement strand
CAAGAGTCTGGCAGGACCTTGACCCGGTTGCACAGACCAATCAGCACCAGGAAACTTGACCTGGTATCGCCAAGCTCGCCATTGACGTTGATCTGGTTTCACCGCGCCCATTAGTTAATGGCAATGTCCTGATTCCATGTGATCCCAAAAGCGTGATGTTATTTGATTTTCCTTGAGCACCAGGACCTGCACATCCTATCCCTCGCATGGCAGGCATGCCTCCATGGCAAGTCGACCTCCATGGCATGCTCCTACTCAAAGTTATAGGCCAACGTCCGTGGCATGCTTCTTTTTCCTAGGCCTGCTTTATGACCTGTAATTGATCCAATTCCACCAAGAACGCCGGTGACCTGCATGTCCTCTGGCTTCTTTGGCAAACTCCCATCGCAATTCAGCCTCCTGGCTCCTAGGCCAATTATCCATGGCATGCACCAGCTTTTAGAGCCTGCTTCATGGCCTGTACATCCCCTGCCTTACATGCCATGCTCCCATGGCAATTCAGCCTCCTGGCTCCTAGGCCAATTATCCATGACATGCTTCAGCTTTCTCGGCCTGCTTTGTGGCCTGTACGTCTGCCCTACATGCCATGCTTCCATGGCAAATCAACCTCTTGGCTCCTGAGCCAATCATCCACGGCATGCTTCAGCTTCCACGGCCTGCTTCATGGCCTTTACACCCTCTGTCTTATTTGCCATGCTCCCATGGCAAGTCAACCTCCATGGCATGCTTCAACCTCCCTGGCGTACTTCATGACCCTGATCTTAATCTCACCAGCACGCCGGTGGCCTTGACCTGATTCCATCATGCCCACCATTGACCTACACAGCCTCTGCCTCACATAACTTGCTCCCACAGCATTAAGTTTTTCAACAAGCACTCTTACAGCAAGTTCTAGGTGTACGATGTAACCCATCAGCCATGCCTTCCTCATATGCTGTGCAGGAGCATGCCATGGCCATGGCACGGTCCCGTGAGCATAACACCGCTGGGATGGGCGAATCAGCTTTTGTGCAAGCAGCTCGCCCCGTCCTGCGGCGCGCCCCACCAGCTACGACCAGCGCTGCAACTACCGTCGCCCCTTCCACTCTCCAAGTGGTCCACGCACAAAATCCAGGGAGCAAGCCGCACGATACAACTGGCGCAGACGCTTCTCCCCATGCGGAGGGTGTGGCATGTATGGGACACAAACATGGGTTCCAGGCACTGGTTCCTCTGGCGCAGCAGCAGCAGCAGGATCCACAAGCGGACCTTTGTGGAGCACACCAGCAGCAACCAAAGCAGCAGCAGCAGCAGCAGCCGTTGACGCGGCCGGACATGCCTCCCCCTTCCGCCCTCCCCACTCCTGCGCGCCCTGCAGCTGGCGTTGCTACCGCTGCTGCTCCTGCTTCTGCTGCCGACGCCGTTGCGGGTACGCATGGTGGGGAGGGTGAGTGTGCTGGACCTGGCCACCAAGGAGCTGGACACATGCACACAGAACACGCTGCTGCTCAGAAAGGAACAGGCACTCAACAGGTTGATGGGGCACAGCCTGATGCGCAAGCAGCAGCAACAGCAGCGGCGGCACATGCTACTGAGAGGCCGTTATCCCAGGAGCATTTAATGCCTGCTGCAGGAGATTCGGCCTCCCAACACCTCCAGCCCCCCGCCACACTCCCAGCGGGTGGTGCCCGCGGCGGTGCTGGTGCTATTGCTGCTAGCAAGCATGTTGCTGCTAGCAAGTACGTCACCCAAGGGTTGATGACACGCAGGGCAGCAGGGAGGGGGAGGGGGACTTGCCCGATTTTGAGCGGCCGCGAGGCGGAGCGTGTGTTGCTTGGGGATGGCAAGGGTGGCCCTGATGGGAATGGTGGAGGGGAGGAGGAGAAGGAGGTGTGGCTGCCAGGGTGGACAGGGGGAAGTGGGGGAGGGGAGGGGGGAGGGAGTGGCGATGGCCAGCAGGGGGATGGCAGCGCGGACAGCCCTCCTGTGAAGCGTCAGGTGAGAGGTGACCGGTTACGGTCTGGTGTGGTGTGGTAATTGCGTGTGCGCATTGTTTACTACAAACATAGGTAGTAGCTGTTTCATTTCCAGTGTGAATTGTAAGACCATGGAGCTGAAAGGGGTAGGTGAAAACAAAAGCAAAAGGTCTCAAGTCAAAACGGCTGACTGCTAACCTAGCTACGGCCCTCCTGTAGAGTGCCAGGTGAGAGAGCACTGTTTGCATGCAAGCACGCACCCTGCTTTACCATGCAACCCTTCAGTAATGATGATATGTCCAGGGCATCACGCACAATGGTGGGGAGAGGGGGGTGCCAGGTGGAGAAGCAGCACCAGGAGAAAGGTCGTAAGGTCTCTCAAAATTTTTGTCGCTTGATATGCATACTCATAGCTCTTGCTGCAAGTGCCAAATTGGGCCTGTGGTCAACAAATGCTTGTTAGCTCTCTCGCTCTTTTACTTGCCTCCTGCAACAACATTACAGTGGGGCTGCGCCTGTGGTCTGCAAATGGTGAAAGGGAGTCA
>OU611755.1:995486-1145486 GCA_914767535.2 Dunaliella primolecta | reverse complement strand
CCCAAATCCTGCCTTTTCTCCTCTGTTGTGCTGCCTTTCTTGCTTTTAATGCTTCTGCCTTCTGCATTTTATACTCTTGCAGAAAATCTCTTGCGTAGCTTCAGGAGGCTGCTGGAAGCATAGCTTTTTGACAGCACACAAAGGTCCTGACCTGGAGAGCTATTTTACATACATATATATTAGGGGGGAGGAGTATGGTACATATATAGTCCAATCGGTGGGAATTAGGGGAGGAGGGCTGGGCAAGAGGGGGGGGGGTGTCGATTTTTTTTGGACTCCCCTCCAGACTTTGCCTGAGCCATTCCTACCAAAATTTCAAATGTATCATCAACATTCTTTGGCTCAAGCCCTGTTGATTGGCACACTCGCATGCTAAGTGGTTGAAAGGGCTATACTTCCATGACAAGAAGTGCCATGCATGCATGTGTGGGCCTTGGAGGATGTGAGATCAAGGCTACCGCAAGTCCATCCAGCTTGCAGGATAGGGACAGCATAGGGTTCAAAAGTATGATTTGAATTCGGGATGACAGTACGTGGACTTGCAAGCCATTTCTTGGTGCCTGACATTCAACTCTGTTTCTGCCTCATGCTCTGCTGCAATCTACTTGTTGGTTTTGAGTGTGCAGATGGATGCAATATCCGTCCATCTGAGTGAATGGATGGAATCATGGGGCAGCAGACTGGTACCAGTCTGGGTAGGGGCAATGGAAAGGGGGTTGGGGGACAGGGAGGTCCCGCCCAAAGTGATACCTTGTTTCCATCAGAACTTTTTGTTAAAGCCTCCTAATTGCAGACATGCTCATTTCGTGCATAAGTCATCTTTCCGATTTTCATGTGGATGGTACCACAGATCTGAGGGCTGCGTACGCTCCAAAAAAACCCACCACAGTGTGAACATGTGCGCTCTTTCTCTTTACCCACCAGAAGGGGGTCAGAAAACAAATAGTCAGAAAAGGGGAAGGAGAACTACTGAGCATGTGCACTCCTTCTTTGCACATATGACCTGCAGTTCCTGAACAAGCATGCCAAGCAGAGCGGCCACAGGCACTCAAGCAGCCATGCAGGCGAACACACTGTTGCTGCCAAGTCCAAAGCGGGTAGCAGCAGTGACAGAGGGGATGCTGAAGGGGAGGGGCCTGGCAGTGGCAGGAAGGGCAAGGGCGCCAAAAGAGGCAGGGGGGGGGGCGGCGCAAGGGGGAAGGCCGAAGCGGAGACAGGCCTTTGGTGAACTCACAGGGAGCATGGCTGGGGGACCTGCCATCGTGGTGTCGGCTGTGGAAGCAACAGCAGGGGAAGGGGGGGCAGCACCAACAGCAGCTGAGGGCTCAGCAGCTGTGGAAGCAGCTGCTGGAGATGGGGGTGCAGCACCAATGGCAGCTGGAGCAGGTGAGGCAGGGGCAGATGGTGATGGGGAGGCAGACCCTGGGCCTAGCTCCACAAATGCAGCAGCAGCAGCAGCAGCAGCAGCAGGTGCAGGTGCAGGTGTGGGTGTGGGTGTGGGTGTAGGAGGTCGCAGAAGCAGGGGAGCCAAAGCCAAGCATGCTGCCGTTACCACCTCCGATGCCACCAACACCCCTGTTGCCGGTGGCACAGCCAAGCGTGCTGCTGCTACCACCAACAATAACAGCATCAACACCCTTCCTGCCAATGCCAGAGCCAAGCGTGCTGCTGCTACCATCAACAATACCACCGACACCAACACCCCTACCGCCAGTGCCGCAACCAAGCGTGCTGCTGCAACCACCAACACCCCTACCGCCAATGCCAGCGCCGGCGATGCTGCAGCAGGTGTTGCCGGCATGAGTGCGAGCCCAGGGCCATCCCTCACACTGAGAAGCGCGCGCCTCAAGCAGCAGCAGCAGCAGCAGCAGCAACAACGAGCAGGAGGAGGCACTCCAGCAGCAGCAGCAACAGTGGCCGGTCCAGGGCCATCTGGCATGCCTAGGAGCGCACGCCTGCAGCAGCGGCAGCAGCAGCAGCAGCAGCAGACGGTACAAACCATGACCAAGGAAGCAAAAGCAGCAGCTGATGCTGGAGTAGAAGCAGAAGCAGCTGTGGCCAAGGCTGCAGTGAGTGCGGGGCCAAAGCTGCCTGCACTGCAAGAGGAGCCCCGTCTGCCCAAACTGAGCAGCAAGCAAGCTAGGAGAAAGGCCAAGAAAGGCCAGCAGCAGCAGCAGCAGCAGCAGCAGCAGCAGCAACAGGAGGCGCAGGAGGAGGGTGCGGCTGGTGCCGCTGCTTGTCCTGATGGAGATGCCTGTGCTGGTACTGATGCTGATGCGGGTGCCTCTGCTGAGCCTGCTAGAGATGCATACGTTGATGCTGATGCGGGTGCCTCTGCTGGAGGCGGCAAGCAGAAGAAGGGCGGCAAGCAGAGGGGCAAAAGGGGCAGGTTTGTCAGGATGGAGGCGGACAAAGCCGGGATGCAGATGCAGCAGCAGCAGCAACAGCAGCAACAGCAGCAGCAGCAACAAGATGTCCCAGAGATTAGCACTGCTGCTGTGGTGCCGGAAGACTCGACTCAAGGGTTGCCTGAAGGCCGAAGGGCCAGGAGGGGCAAGGAGGGGGGTGCAGCAGGGGCAGCTGAGGGTCAAAGCAAAGCATCAGACGGCACACACGGTAGAAAGCGCGCGCGCGGGGGGGCTTCTGCTGGCTGGGAAGAGGAAGCGACGCAGGGGTACATCGAGTCAGAGGTGGGCACAACTTTTGTGGCCGTGCTTTGCTTAAAGATTCCTGTGCCCGCGTGCGGATCTTGCTGCTGAATCGCCTGAGGCAGCGACGCAGGGGCAGATCCAGTCAGAGGTGGGTGCGATTTTTGCGGCTATGCGTTGTTTGTGAGTTTCTGTGCGAGCGTAGAGGTTCTTGCTGCTGAATCGTCTGAGGCAGCGACACAGGGGCAGATCCAGTCAGAGGTGGGTGCGATTTTGCGGCTTTGCTTTGCTTGTGGGTTTCTGTGCGAGCATAGAGGTTCTTGCCGCCAGATGGCCTGAGGCAGCGACGCAGGGGCATATCGAGTTGGAGGTGGGTGCAGCTGGTGTAGCTGTGAATTGCTTGGGGACTTTCTGTGTGGGTCTGACGCGGCAAAGCAGGGGCGCATCAAGTCAGGGAGGTGGGTGGGTGCAGCTGGTGTAGCTGTGATTTGCTTGTGAAATCATGTCATGGGTTTGACGTGCATTCCGTGGTGCTGCGGGTGCTGATACTGTCCTGGTGTGGCCCTATAGAGGACTGAGGATGGTTTGACGCGCATTTTTGTGGTGCTGCGGGTGCTGATACTGTCCTGGTGTGGCCCTATAGAGGACTGAGGATGGGATCAGAGATGGGGCTCAATGTGGTGTCCATGATGCTGCTGCCAGCACTCACAAGTCTGGGCTGGCCTGTGGTGTCACAACAGCCATGGTGTAGCGACATGGATGGCAGTAGTGAGCCACCTTGCCGCTTTGTGCGGTATAGATGTGTATATTTCAATAGGCTGCCAGCATCATCAGCGCTCTAGGGGCTGAGTTAGCCATGTCTGAGTGTACCCCTCACACTCAGAGCATAGAGATGTGGGTCCTTGTGCTTTCTGTTTTTGATGATGCGTTTTGATGCCCAAGCTAACCCTTCAAACAGCATCAAAGCATGCACCTCGTCGTGCGCAAGCCAGAACAGGGTGGCTGGTTCAGAAGCTGCCCCTGCGTCAACATGCTGCTTTGTGTGCCTTGCACAATCCCTGTCTTCCATGATCCCTGCCTTGCACAATCCTTGCCTTGCACAATCCTTGCCTTACACAATTCCTGCCTTGCACAATTCCTGCCTTGCACAATCCCTGCCTTCCACAATCCCTGCCTTGCACAATATGATCCCTGCCTTGCACAGTCCCTGCCACAATCCCTGCCTTGCACAATCCCTGCCTTGCACGATGTGATCCCTGCCTTGCACGATCCTTGCCTTGCACAATATGATACCTGCCTTCCATGGTCCCTGCCTTGCACAAAGCCTGGCGTGGAGTCTGCTCAGTCGATCCATTCATCAACAGAGTGCACACATTCGCTTTTCCATATCTGGAGCAAGCGCACAGTAAGAGAAGCTCTGTGCACACTGTTGCCTGCGCATGGTGCCGACCAACACACACACACACACACTGCCGTGTACAACAAGAGAGGCACTGTGCACGCCGATACCGCTGCAAGTGAGACCTATGAGAAAGGCACTGTGCATGCCTATGTTGTTGCAAGTGCAAGACCGATCAGTGGTGGCTGACGTTGCACTTCCGTCGGCGATCCTTCTGCCACCTTTAGCTCACCTCTTTCCTAGCTCAGCCTGTGGCACACTTTGTGTGCAGGAGCTACTGTTAGCAGCCACCTCGTAGCTTGAGGCCACCTGCCAGATTGAGGGCCCTTTTTTCCAATGCAGTTTTGCAGCATGCTTGCAGTGCGTGTGCTGTGGCCATTTGGTTGCACAGAGGTGCACTTGGACGCCAAGCCAACTCTTGTTTTTGTGTGTGTGTGTGTGTGTGTGTGTGTGTGTGTGTGTGTGTGTGCTCGCCAAAAAGAGAAGAAGCACACAACTGTGTTGACAGTGGGACATTCCCATCAACCAGAGGAAGGGAGGCACGTCGACCAGAGCGCCACAAGCCCCCTCTCTTCAGCTGAGCCCCTGGCACGCCTTCTGACTGCTGGCTCACTTTTGATGGCCAATGGCCAATTATGGTTGCACTGGTGCAGTTGGGCACTCAATGGGCATACCTCCAGTGCTCACTCTGTCTGAGAAAAAGCACGCTTGCTGACCATGTGCGCACACCTGTGGAGAGGAGAGACACTGCGGCATTGCAGTCACACTTCCTGACCATATACTTGCAGGTGCACTCGCTGGCACCCAGCCCCAGGTCAATTGAGGAGCAGCAGCAGGAGGGCCAAGAGCAGCATCTGCTGGCTCAGGGCAACGTGGCTCCCAGCGCAGGAGGGAGGAAAGCACAAAAGGGCAAGGGCAAGGGAGGGCGGTCAGCTGCGCAGAGGTGGGAAAGCAGAGGCAGGGCCACCCCAACCAGGACAGCAACTCAGGTCCAGAGAGGTGGAGCCCATAGGAGTGGAGGGTTGGAGGGACTGCTGGCGGCTAGCCCACCTCTGCTGGCAGGGAGTGTGGGTGGCCCGAAAGAGCACTCCCCCTTTGCACATGCAGCAGAGCAGGAGGAGGGAGGGGTACAGAGGCTGCTGCTGCCACCACCACAGCAGCAGCAGCAGCAGCAGCAGCAGCAGCAGCGAGAGCAGGCACAGGAGAAATCGGCTGCTGCAGCAGCAGCCATAGAGCAAGGCTTACCCGTTCTTGCTCCTGCTGCAGCTGCCAATAAGGAAAGGGGGAAAAAGAGACGGAAGCAGCAACAGCAAGTGTCGCTCCAAGAGCAGCAACTGCAGCAGCAGCAGCAGCAGGCACACACAGAAGAGGAGGAGCCACCTCTAGAACAGCAGCAGCATGCGGGTGAAGAGTTACAGGGGCAACAGGCTGTAGGCGAGGACTTGCAGGGTCAGCAACAGCAGCAGCAGCCGTCTAGAAAGCATTCAGATGGCAGAAGCCGGAGGAGGAAGAAGAAAAAGCAGGCAAATGACGCTGACAGCGAGGATGCTGCTGCTGCTGCTCCTGCTGCTGCTGCTGCTGCAGAGTATGAAGAGGAGGAACCTCCCCCTCGCAAGCAGCGCAGGAGTCGCAGGCATTAGCCTCTGTTGCACAACAAAGCTGGCGATTCCATCTTTGTGAGCAGGGTGAAGCAGAAAACTGGTTTTGGCAATGTTGAGTGGTTTGGGGTGCTGTATGTCGCCTGTACATACTATGAGTGATTTGTGGGTGAGGGTTGCCTTTTGTGTTAAGGGGTCAAGGTTGCCTTTCTGCCCTACTTAGAATAGACCTGACCGTTTGTTTTTGGAGTCTCTTTGCTCGGCCTTTGACCTTTGAAATCACTAGACACTTGCGTCACGAGACACAGTGCTGAAGGGACGCTGAAGGGAGCTGTGGTAGATAGAGTCAGCGCTTTGAGGTGTGACCTATTAAACGTCAATGCCTCATGAGGATTGGTCAGTCAGAGCCACTGCAGTCCTCAGCATGCATTCAGAAGGGACGCTGAAGGGAGCTGTAGTAGATAGAGTCAGCGCCTTGAGGTGTGACCTATAAACTCTATGCCTCATAAGGAATGGTCAGTCAGTCAGAGCCACTGCAGTCCTCAGCGTGCATTCAGCTTCTGAGCTTCATATGCATGCGTGTTTCTTTGCCGCATGATGTAAGGCATTAACACATAGAACATAGCTAGGCTTGGCAACAGATTGGAGGCTGGGCTTCTGACACCCTGACTCAGCCAGGCAGGCTTGCCCTTCCGTTCAGAACATTGCGTTTAGGCATGCCTGATCCCTGGTCTTGACAAAATCCTGCTTGTGCTATTCCAGAATCAACCTGGTTCCAGGATCCAGCTATCAATATTCCAGAAGCCACCGGTGTGAGCAGAAGTGCGCACCATCCTGGTCACCAGGCACTCTGGAAACCTGGATGTTCAAAATTTGGTAAACTCCCCTCCAACAATAGAGGAAGTATGTGGTCAGCTCTTTACAGCCTAGCCGTATGCAATTCTTTCTCTGTTCCGCCTAGTTTGTCCAACCACAGGTTGAGAATGAAATCTGACTTTTATCACGAAGATTGGTTGCTCAACTTGCTGGTCTGTGTAGGCCAAGTAAGTTACAAGTTATAATGGGGTTTGACCTTCAGCCAAGTAGTTTGGCTGCTCCACATTTCCCACAGGATGTCCTGTCTAGGCACCATTCACCATGTGAATTCCCAGGATATCAATTTTTTTCTAAACCAGGATAACAACAAACTTCCTTTTTTTCTTCATGACCTCATGTGTATTTATGAACAGGCTAGCAGTCAAACGTCTTGACTGAGGCCTTTTTTCCCTTGTAACCCTTGTAACCCTTGTTTGGCTGCTTGGTCTGCTCAACTGTTCCAACTGCACAAAAAATATCCATGAGATCGGAAAACGATAAGTCCCATTAGTTTGCTTCTGCAAGAAATGAATAGCATCCTCAGAGCTAGCTTGAGATAGTAGAAAGTGCCTGAATCGTCCAGAGAAATTCTATGAGAAGAGGGGAAGTCAGAAAATAACTGTGCATAAGTCCTTCGAAGAGAACACACAGAAGCGCAAGAACAAAGGAACACAGCATGCATTTCATCTTGGAGTCCTCCTTGGTCACACCTATCACAAGTTGATGTGTGCTCCTGCCAAAGTGATGTCTCAACTCTTAATGTATGAGCATGTAAGCAAAAACGTGCTATGTTTCTTAGTGCGCGCTTGCCCAAATCAAGATGCAAATACCTGGGGACAGAAAAGGCGCACCATGAACAGACAAGGGTCTCAAAGGAAGTGCCATCCAGTGATGATACTTGGCTAATTTGTTCGTGTGTTCACCATGTTCTGCCAAGGCATCAGCATTCCACACACCTCGCAGCCTTTTTCTCAGATCAACAACAAACTCCCTCATGACTATAGGCTGCCCTGACCGAACACAATGAGTAAACACGTTGCACCTGTCCAAGCCTGTGCAGGCAGCCAAAAGTTCTGAGGTCCAGCATTTATGGGAAAGCCTGCTCATTTCAACATCTGCTTGCAGTACCTTACTGAGTGTAGCGCTGTTGCTGCGCAGTAAAGGATTGTAAAACCAGGCCAAGAAAAAACTGGTATTTGGAGTCCACTATTTATTGACTTGCTAATTAGGGAACCTTTCCTTTGAGCACACGGCCCATTGGGTCTGCATAGTCCTTCTTCCTCTCTCTTGTCAGCACAAAATTGAAAGGATTTGCAAAGGAAAGGAAAGGAAAGGAAAGGTACATACCATAGCTCCGAGCTGAGTCGGCCTGCTAATGATTTATCTTTTTTCTTTTATATTCCAAATAGAAATCGTTGGAAAAGCTGGTTTAAGGCCTGTGTTCCCACTACAGACGTAAACGAAGAAAATCAGGAATGCCTTTAGGAATATGTCCTGTACATCCTCAGCTATGAGGCTCACCATCCTACAGTGCCGCACAGGCACCCTCTAGAACAAAAAAAAAACATGCGGTCTGCTTGAAAAGATCCACGAACATGCTATGCCCTCTCCCCGGCTGTCATCAATCAGACAGGTTAGGTTAGGTTACAGGAAAAAGAAGGCCTCCAGTCAGAACGGTTGACTGCTAGCCTGCTCATAAAAAAGCAATAATCATGTAGAAAAGGAAAAAGCTTGTTATTGCTCTGATTTAAGAAAGAAGATACATGATAAGACTGTACATGGTGAATGCCAGGTACGTAGGGAGCCATGCTATTGGAAGAGTGAGATAAAGAGAGGAGAGGACCAGAAAATAAGGAGGCATATTCAAGCTGAAGAGAACAAACATGGGGATGAGTGCATTTGAAAAGAACGTGCTGTTCATCCTGCACATCATCTTGGGCATTACATAGATCACAAGCAGGGGGAACAATGTCGTCCCATGTGGCCTGCTCAACTTTCAAGGTATGGGCACGAAGGCAAAATCGAGCCACACTGTGGACAATGTGTTTGGGTAAATCCAAGTAGAAATATTTGGGCAGAATATAAGGAGAATATGTAACGTGTGCAGGCTTGGTTGGGAGAGCACACCAGTGATGATAAGTAAATTATTTGCTGTCTGTGTCTCGTGGGTCGTAACCAGAAGATTGTCTCAGATATGCGAGATGGCGAGACCTGAGATCCCAACAAGCTGATTCAGTCCAAAACATCAGCAGAGCGTATCTTCTAATGAGACAGCGCGCTCCGCATGCTCTTAGGCTGCCAAAATGAAGAAAAAGAAAAAACTACGTAGGCAGTGAGAACACTCCCTACATTAATTAAGGAAATGGAGACACATTGGTTCAAAGAGCACAATGGCTCAAAGAGCCGTGAGTCTCCCTCGCCGGAGATAAAACCTTCTCTAAACGAGTACTGAACGCCAAAATGCTGCTGGAAGAATGATCACAAAAGCCCTTAAAAAAAGCCCTTAGGGAGCAGGCTTGGTTAACACAGACACAGAAAGTGATGATCGGCTGGCGCAGCAGAACCTCAACATTCCCGCACGTGCATTAAAGAAAGAAAGACAGAAAGATTGAAGCTTGCTGTTCGGCTGCGTGCAGGAAAGAGCCTCCCGCTGACTCCCACCAAATGCATACATCACATATAACGATGCCCTCCTATCTCTTTCCAAGTACTCAAGAAAAACAGAAAAGAAAAGACTACGCAAGCCAGGTCCAGCTGCGTGCATTAAGGAAAGGTCCCCTAACTAGCTAGCTAGGGCCTCTCCTCAAGAGATCTAGACTCACAACAAGCCACCCTGATGCTATACTGATTACCTCCGACCATGCCAAACCCACTTCTTCTTCCTCCTCCTCCTCCTCCTCCTCACATCATGTGTTACGCAGCAGACACGGCTCCTCACAGAGGACCAGTGCAGCTACCCACATTAGGTAGCCCCATCAACTGAGTGCAAACCAGCGGCATGTGCAACCGGTTGAAATTAAATTGTGTGAAGACACAAGGCCTGGGCAGCAGTTGGGGGCGGCATGGCGGCAGCATGCAAGAATATCCCTTGAAAAGCTGTGGCGTTATATTCCATCCTTCTGGATGTTGGTGGGACTTGTTAAAATGAGCATACATAGGTCAACTTAAAGACTCAGGCCTCGACCACCAACGAGCAAGCAAGCTTGCACGTTAACTCCATGCACATTCTGTAAAGTGTGCCCACAATATTGTAACTACTTGGCGTACTTTTGAAGGCAAAAATACTCGCAGCCAGAATCTGGGGCTGCCAGCAATACTACAGTTTCCCAGTGAGTGCTTCCAGCGACCCTACGGATTCCCACAAGCCCTTTTGTTTCTGGACGGGATTTCCGGCTTTTTTTAGCTAGTGTGCCTCCTTTTTCTTGATTGATGTAGGGAGGACTTCCAACACCTGCGTAATTTTCCCTTATTTATTCTGTGTGCCAAGGTAGACAACAAAAGCTGTTCATGCTGTGAAGTCAGCAGTACTTCCCTTTTGCCATACACATTGGAGCGAGGAACAGAGAAATGAGGCACGTTTATCATTTTGCGCATTTCATCACGCTCATCTCAGTCAGAGTTGTGCAATTGCCAGCACGCAGTTGGGTACGTCAGCATGCAATGAAAAGCACAAAACATGCATCAGTCCATTCTTGACCAAAAATGCTTTGAAAGCATGTAGGAACAGAGAAAGGCATGCCATATCATGGCCAGAGTGCACAGTCCATGGCGTCCAATAAGTAACTTAAGGAGTGCAACCCAGGACTCATACTGAGTTGTTGTGAACTTGCTCTCTTTGTCCTTACAAGGTGGCCTCACTACACAGCACATAGCATTTGAAGACTTAAGAGAGTAATTCTTAATTGCATATTTTATCATGATGTTTTATTTAGCATTCAATGATTGGCTGTCCAGCATGTACACTATGAATGCAGGCATTGCACTCACTGCTGTCCCCATTAGCTCTATTTCTGGCTTTCTCCTACTCCTAGTAGGAGCCTAGAAAGCTAGCAGTGTCTTGCTACTTAGGGAACAAATCCTTAATACACGCGGTCTTTTAAAGCTGCCTGGTCTTTTCACTCTGCAAATTGAACCAGCACAGCTAAATGCACAAAAAACTCATTGACTGAATGCAAACCAGCGGCATCATGCATGCCTCTGCAAGCATATTAGTGGGAAGGCCTTGTCTTTGCACATCATTTCCCTGGGTGTCGGTGGAACATGCTAAACCTCACACACTATTAGTTTCGATCACCAGAAAAGAAAAGGATTGCTAGAAACTCACCACCCATGTGCTGATTAGCTTGCGTGTAAACTTCAAGTCCGTTCTATATGCCCGCCAACTTATTGCCACTAGGCACGTCAATGAAAGCAAGGACTCCTTGCAGCTCTGGATCCGAGTGCTTCCGGTTGACCTCCTGATCCCCACTATCCTTTTCTGTTCTTTAACTTTGGAGGGGACTCACGGCTCTTTTGAGCCAATGTGTCTCCTTGCCTTGATCGATGTAGGTAGACTTTTCTCTGCTTAGGTAGGTTTTCTATTTTTTTTTCTTTTCTGCAATGCCTTGCAACTACTTGGATCAACAGCATGACTCAAATGGACCAATTACACTGATGTGCTTCCACTACTACGCCCAGAAATGCACAGCTTCACACAAAGGTCGCTGACACATTTGCAATTTGTGTGGATGGCTTGGCACCTCTCAGTGCTATTAAAATACTGTCAAAAGAAAAACAAATCCTCCTACAACCCTGTCAATTGTGCACGAAAATTGGCATTTCCTTATGCACACACTTTGCAACTTCTACCCAGTGCTTGGCATAGCTTTGTTTCAAAAGAATGACGTCATAAGAAGGAAATAAATTATGTAGGAAGAAGGCCATCAGCACAACTCAGCACCCTGTTTACTCCACGGCTGTCCCAGCTCTGAAACGCTTTTTGAGGTTAAGAAAATCAGGCAGGATCTTCTGTCTTCCCGTGTGGCTTGAGGCAGGCACGTTTCTGATCATTGGAATGGACATGCCCTTGCCAAAAGAGGCCTGAAGTAAGGCAAGTAGGAAGGCCAAATTTAGAGGAGCTGGCAGCAAGGGTTGAGCAGGCAGCAGAGTGAGTTGAGCAGACAGCAAAAGAAGCAAGTGAGTACAAGGAGATTAAATCAAATGTCCGGTGAATCATACAAGTGGAACATGCTTAAGTCTTTATGTGTGAACGCATAAACCAAATGCATCAGCATTTTGATGCTGTCTGCATGAGCGGCCCAAAAATGCATGGAGTGCATAGCGTGCTTGCCAAATATTACTGTGATGTTTGAGCTTTTTTATGTCCCCATGGCAAATGCTATGTGATGTTAAACGTTGCTTTGGCTTTACCACTTCCACAGCCTGACATGAAACACCAGACTTTCATACAACTTGCTTTTCCCAGGCATGTGCCTAGGCAAGCAACGTTCAGACGCCACATCACACTGAGGCAACTCTGTTTTCTTTTCATCTCCTTACCCCAGGCAAGCAACGTCCAGACGCCACATCACACTGAGGCAGCTCTGCTGGGCAGCTGCAGAGGCACAGGTGACGGGGTAAACAATGAATTTTAGACTGGTTTATGAATTTCATGGCTGGAAAAAAATTTACGCATGGTGCACGCATGGTACAAGCAGAAGCATTCCTTCTGAATAACATGGGAATGTTTGGAGTAAAGTTAAATGCAGGCTATAGAGACAAGGCCCAAAGCTCGGAAAAGCAGCAAAAACAAGTGCTTGAGTAGCTACAAGGCGATGAGTATTTGCAGATGCTCTCCAGGACATCCCAAACCCCAATAAACACAAAAAAGTGAAGCTCGGCTTCCTCTTAGTGGTATGCAACCAGATCTACACAGCATCATCTTCTCGTTAGGAGACGCACCAATGAAGCCTGTCTTCACAGCAGATGGCATCTGGCATGGGGCAGCAACCCCAAAGTGCACACAGGCCCACATGCACATTCTTTACTGCTTCCCTGGATGGCTGCAGAAGTGGCAGAGTAACCAATTTGTTTTATCAAAGATGCTTTGAAAAACAGGCATGCCTCTGCCAAAGGCTTTGGCTATAACAGCTTGTTGCAACTCAGACATTACATATGTGTGGTAATCCACAGGCCAACATCAATCACCATCTGTTATCAAGCCATGACCACCATATGCAAACAAAAATGTAAAATCATCCATACGACTGGTCCAAACACTCTCTGCGCACCAGAAACGTGAATTAAATCTGCAAAGTTACCAGGATCCAGCCATTCTCACGTGAATAAAGCATGCAACAGCAGCATTCCATGTGATGGCATTTCATACATGCAATGAACTCTGAAATTTGCCTCACCTCATCTAGGCAGCAGCATGTCGTCTCAGGAGGGCAAGAGTGAGTTGGATCACCTGCCAGGTGCATGCGCAAAGGGATGTGTGTGTGTACCTAAAGTAGATTGTGCTTGCCTGGAAATGCAATGCCTTTCACTCCGTATCCTTGCACGTGGTGCGTTTTTGCAGTAGGAACGCTTTATTTCTTTTGTGAGAGATTCCGGTTTGAGTTCTGGAGTGGCAGTGCCGTGTTCGATAAGGAATACCCTCACCTGCTTCTGCCTGAGGGGGCTTTGCTCGAGTTTTTTAATCGCTACAACAGGTCTCAATTACAAGCAGCATGCAGAGGAACTCCATTGCTGCCAAAAGTCTCCTCTTCGTTTCTGTAACCTACAGCATCCAGCCATTTCTCTACTTCTTACTCCTTTATGATCCCTTTTTAGGGTAGCCTGCTTACAAAAGCAAAACCACTCACATTGCTGCCGCCCTGGAGGGCTGGGCGGAGTTGGTGGGGGGACTGGTGGGGCCGGTGGAGGGGCTGGGGGGGTCGGCGGTGTGGGTGGTGGGTTGGGGTTTTGCTTGACCGGATAACCTGGGGGCAGAGAGCACAGAGCAATCTCACACGCCAAGTGAAGCATGTGACTCCAAAGTGGACTCTTTTTCCAATAGTCCTACTTCTTGTGCTTAGCAGCAAAAAAAGGCATCTGCCAAGACAAATTTAGCACGGCCTCAGAGTTGACTGGAAGTCTTGGGCTGCAGGCAGGTGTACCTCCATGATGCAAAATGCAAGAACCAAGTGCCATTTGCTTTGACCTTGCTTCGATACCCAAGAACTTCTTCTTGGATTGATCCGTGCTATTGGCTTGTATACGTTTATTTGCATGAGTTACACAATACAAGCGGGCATGACAATGCCCATAGGGTGTTGGGCATCACACAGGCAGCATCAATGCTGCTGAGGCCTGCTGCATCAGCGTTTGGCCAGCGCTTGAAATTCCACTTTATAGGCATCAGCAAGGCACCCCCTTGAAAGTCCCCCTTATAGGCATCAGCAAGGCACCCCCTTGAAAGTCCCCTGTATAGGCATCAGCAAGGCATCAGCAAAAGGCATGTGCGTGCTTACTTGCAGCCACTGTGATGCCGCACAAGCCTTGTGCGCCGGTGGTTGGGTCAGTGAAGCCCATCTTGATGCGGATGAAGCCTTGGTCGCCCCAGGCAGGGCCCCAGGAGTTCTTGATCAGCCAGTAAGGCTCTTGCTGCTCTGTGGTGCAGATAAAAAGTAAACACGGATATGTGGCAAGGGGTCATCAGAAACATTTGCTTTTGAGGCGCAATGTGCTGCTCTGTGGTGCGCAAGAAGAAACACACAGAGGTGTGTCGAGGGGTCCATAGAAACATTTGCTTTTGGAAGCGCAGTGTGCTGCTCTGTGGTGCACAAGTAGAAATGCGCACAGGTGTGTGTGTCGAGGGGTCCACAGAAACACTTGCTAAAGGCACAGTAGGGCTCCTGCCGCTCTATGGTGCACAAGGAAACACCCAAAAATGGGGATCAATCATTTCTCGCTGAACAAGGGAACGGAAAGGATTCTGATACTTTGAGGGTAGCTTTGGTGAAGGGGATTCACAGTGCCTCGGTCCTAGGCATCCTCTTTTCCTTAATTGATGTGAGGAGTTTTTTCACTGCCTTTGTAGTTTTTCTTTTCTTGAGGGTGGCAGTCAGGCATGCAAGCAGAGCAGTGAAAGCACTTGCTTGGTCACCTGTCTTTGATCAACCAACAGAGGCCCCCTGCTGCTCTATAGTGGAAGCAACCTGACAATCAAGTTTTTAATCAGCCAATGGTATTCCAGTACTTGACAGTGGGTGTCGGGCCTCTGGTGGACCTCTGGTGGGGCCCTTGCTAGCTTGCTAGTTAAGGGACCTTTCCTTAATGCACGCGGCCTGTGGCCTGCGTGGACTTCTCTTTCTTTCTTTTCTTTGGTGTCGGGCAAAGGTGAAAAGAAAGGGATGAGTACAAATGAGCACAGATGGAGTCTTTTTATCATATCATATCTGCAATGATTGCACAGAGTAGGAACAGCAGCAATGCACAGCAAACAAGGAATATGGAATAAACAATTGAAAAAATGGGCTCCAAGTCTGCACAGTTTCAATATGCAGGTTCGATCATTCTCAACCTTCGTCTGCAGTTTAAAATCATCTTGCGGTGTAAAATCATTATCTACCTTCATCGTCTTCTGTGACCTCCTTGGAAGGTCCAAGCCCAGAAGCCTTCAGACCGCCATAGCCCACCTAGAATTTTAAAAAGAGGTGGGTGGTTGAGAACCTCGTAATCCTGCTTCAAGAAGACCTGTTCTGTTGTTCCAGGTGAGCACGGTTTTGTAAGATTTAATGCCTCGTGCAACAGCCTTCAGATCCAAACATGGGGGAACTCAATCACACGTTTGAGAGCCATGCATCAGAATTAAGGTCCCTGTATGTGTTCTGCTTGAAAGTCTGTTGGTTTCCCTCCCTGCATTTGCCCTATTTTGCAATACATTTTACTCTGCGGCAAGCGCTGGAACCAGAAATCAAACGTCTTTGGGCTAACAGAAATCATGGAAAAGGCAGTGAAAAAGCGCCCCCGGACCATGCTTCCTCAGGCTCACTAACAAGTAGCGATCCATGATTGAGCTGGCTGCCACAACTTGGACCAGACACCATGAATGCTGTGAAAAGACAAAAACTGCCCCCCATAGATAATGATAGCTCACTCACTAAAAGCACTCCATGGTTGAGCTGGCTGCCACAACCAGGGTCAGACATCACGCCGCCTGTGAGCAAGTGGAAAATTTTCATGGAACCCCTAGGCTCGAGTCTTCAGTGAAGCCTCAACTCATTGCACTGCAGCTATGTGTATTGAATCGTCATATTGTCATACGAGGAAAAGAAAAGTCTATGCCAGCCAAAAGACGCGCGCATTAAGGTAAGGTTCCCTAACTTTCATTTAAAAGGAATCAACCAACACCGTTTCTTATAAAGAAGCATGCTCTCAAATGACCAACCTGAATAGAGCTGAAACGGAAGGCTGTCTGCCTCCACAGCCACAGCGACAGGCTGCATGCATCACAATAAATGGTTCCACTACGATGTGTTAAAGTTGTTGTCACAAACCTAATGTGCAGACAGTTCCTCAAGTATGCTTCAGCTACCTTGTGAATATATCAGCTTCAAGAAAGACAAGTTGTCTTTCTAATGACTAGGTTGATTTCATACCCTTATCCTTGATGTATTTATAGTCAAACACGTAACTCCAGAACTGCGCATTTCCTCACCAACAAGGCTCTGCTTATCTGGCACTTTTATCAGACATCTCTCATGACGCCTGTACAACACCATCATAGTTTACAATGGGCCATTTCCATACTTGAAACCAGTAGAAACCATAAGACAGTGAATTCAGTTTCTTGGCAGCCTGGCCCTTAAAGCCATTGTGTCTCCTTTTCTTTGAGAAAGGTCTAAGGAGTTTTCACTGCCTTCGGGTTTCTTTCCTTTTCTTCAGCAAGTGCCAAGTTTTCATTGCCTTCGGGTTTCTTTCCATTTCTCCAGCAAGTGCCAACTGTGCAGCAGACAGGCAATTTAAGTTATACAAGCAACTTGAAGTGGATTTCAATAACGCATTGCCCCGCTGCAAGGTGTAGGGCAGCATCCCTTCTGACACCTTAATTGCATTTAGGTATTCGGAAAATATTGTCACAAACACCCGATAGGACCTGGCTGCTGTAATTCAACCTCTTTCCAAAAACACTTCCCTAAATGTAGCCTCTTTTTAACTCCGTACTTGAAAAAGTAACGTCTGCATTTGCTGTTAGGCTGCGTGCTGTAAGAAAAGGAATCAAGTCGCTGCCCCTCTTCTTCTCATCCACAGGCACACACACCTGGTGGGCCACTGCTTTCAGAAGAGCAACCTCGTCTCCGGGAGGTACCACTTGAAATCCATCAATCGTGACGACATGCCGGCCCTCCCTGGTAGTATCACATCCTGCAGGACTCTCAATGCCATTGTATGGCCAATCTTCCTCTGTGTCCAGGCCGCCATTCTGTGTGTAGCAGCCAATTGAGCATGCCAAATTCGCACACTGGGGCTATATTTCATATTTGGCCAGAAATGCTTTGTAGACAGTCTATAGCGAGCACAGCCTTAAGGGAGTGAACCTTTAAACAAGATACATATGTGCGCAATGAGATGCTGCAGCGCATCCTTGTCCTGACAGTACTCACTGCTCCATCAAAAGACATATTTCACAGCATTGATCTTGTTGATCAAACAGGTCACAAAAAGCATGCATTTTTCCACGCCATGTATGCAATCATTTATGCATGTAATGTATCATGATGTATGTAATCATGCATGTATGTAATTAAGGACGATATCCTGCTTGCAATGTTATGCACAACATGTGCACTAAATACTACTCATCGTCAATTACTTTAAGACCGATCATCCCCACCAGATGTTGAAACTCACCGAACGGACAAAATCATATGCATTGTTCATCATGCCACCACTGCAGCCCATATCTATCTGGCGGTCACAGTCCACCAGTTCTGTAAGACAGCATCCAAAAAGGTTTGATTCTGATTTTGCTGCCTATTCAAGATTGAAGTATATTGCCTGCAAAGCTCCTTAAGTCAAAGGGGGGTCACTGCGGCACATAATTTGCATACCATGTCAGTTAGGGGAATGAAGCAGAACTTAGAAATGGCAGCAGAGTAACTTGCTTTGATTGTCTTACACGACGGAAGAACAGCAGGATACATGGGCCCGTGATGGTCAACATTCAGGATTTGGGTGGGGAGGGGGGGGTAGCCGTATTACCAAGGTGATATAAAAATGCTTTCCACAGGTCTTAAATTCCTCAAACTATACATGCGCTCCAAGAGGTATCGAAAATCTGCCTACAGCCAGGTGGGATTTCGTTCAAATTTGCAGAGGAGGCTATCTGAGGCCTGAAAAGAGGTGTCTTTTTTACATGCTCCCTGCATCAGTGTCCCTCAGTTTGCTGTTTTCAAGCTTGATTTCCTTGTAAAGCAATGTATGTAGCACAGGGGATTAGAAACAGCAAGTGACAAGACTTAGTGGTTGGTCAGTTACGGAATTTCAGCCATTTACCTTAGAGAAAACACAGCACAAGGTATTTTTGACAAGAAAGAGCATGCCTGGCAATATAAGCCAGATGAACCCCCTCTGTCAAGTTTGAATCCTATATGCAATGCTGCATTGAATGATTAACAGACATAAGAAGTAATGATAGGTTAGCGCAACACAACCTCCAAATCCCTGCACATGCATCAAACAGAACTACCCCCTTTCCTCTCTCCACGTAATTTTCCTAAAAACATCTAGACTCACATCTAGTGGTCCTGATGCTATGCTAATTCCTCCATGACGTGCCAATTTCACTCCTTCTTCTTCTTCTCCTTCTTCTTCTTCTTCTTTTTCTCCCTCCTCACACCATCATGACGTGTTACGCAGCAGGCATGGCAGCTCACAGAGGACCAGCGTAGCTAATTGTGTGAGACAGCCTCACCAACTAAATGCTAACCAGCTACATGTGCACTTGATTGAATCATAACAATGTGAAGACACGAGGCCTGGACAACAGTCTGTCCTGTCAGCCTGGAGGCGGCACAGCGACAGCATGCAGATCTTTGTAAGAACACTAGTGGGAAAGCTGTCACGCAACATTCCATCCTCTTGGGTGTTAGCGGTACCTGTTACACTGAGCATACCCTTAACCAGTTTAAACAACTGGGTCTTGACCACCAACGTGCCAACAAACTTGCTCGCAAACTTCATGCAGACTCTGTTATGTATACCAACAAGCTTTTTACCACTAGGCGTGCCATTGAAAACAAGAATACTTTTTGCAGCCAGACTATGGAGCCGGATGCTTCCAATAACCCTCCAGATCCCCATTAGCATTTCCTTCTTCGTAGCTTTGTGGTGGAGGGGACTCACAGCTCTTTTGAGCCAATGTGTATCTTTTTCCTTAATTGATGTAGGGAGAGTTTCCTCTGCCTACGTAGCTGTTCTTTTCATGGTGAAAAACTATAGCTTGTCCATCCTCAGCTACATACTATAATAAAATCAAGGGCTGGGGTATTCTTCTTCAGGTTACCTTGCTCGCTGAGCATTGTCATCTTGTGTGTGTACAGGCTGTTTGCTCCCTCGATTGCTCCTGTTGTGGAGAACGCCCAGCAGGATCCACACTGCAACCAATGTGTGTTGGCATGTTGTACCAAAAATATGGTAGGAAAGCAAAGAAAGAAAGAAAGAAAGAAAAGAAAAGTCTACGCAGGCCACAGGCCGCGTGCATTAAGGAAAGGTCCCTTAACTAGCAAGCTAGCAAGGGCCCCACCAGAGGTCCCTCAGAACTACACTAGCTACAGCTAGCCTAGGAGAGGGAAAGAGACTGAACTAATGAGAAACGGGCGGGTTGTCGGCCATGCCCCGAGACGCCCGGACTCTCCTTCTCCTTGTATCCACCTCCACGCGCCCAGCGACACCCCCCCCCCCCCCCCAAGCCCCCAGTAAGCAAAGAGCATGTCTGGTATTAATGATAGTGGTTAGTCTCTGTATGGCATGACAGCTCAGCTTGCAAGCTAGGGATTTAGCTTTGTG
Source organism: Dunaliella primolecta (assembly GCA_914767535.2). Lineage (NCBI taxonomy): Eukaryota > Viridiplantae > Chlorophyta > Chlorophyceae > Chlamydomonadales > Dunaliellaceae > Dunaliella > Dunaliella primolecta. Next base: position 1,125,954 of record OU611755.1, on the reverse strand, counting down.
TTTGGATAGGCCCAAATTGACAAGAGCTTTGATCGTGTACTCATTGTAAATAGTGCCAGCCACACCAATCAGGATGATATGTAGAGTCACTTTATTGTTCCTGTTTCGATTCCTTGAGCTGCAGATTTTAAGTCTGGTTATAGTGTGAGCATGTTGAGTTGCTGCAGTTTCTAAAGTGATGAAAGGGTTGGTGTCTGGACAAAATTTCAGTTCAACAAGGTGAATGTCTCTGTCTTGAGGAGGGATCTTAGAAGGATCAAGGTGAGCTTGTCTACCTGGAATAGATCTCACAAAGATAACATCAGGGCGGCTCTGGTGCCGGGCAGAGGAGCCAATACCATTAGGAAAAACCCAGTCTGGAATGGCTCGTGAGATCTTTTCTGGGACTTGTATCCCCTGATCCAAGAGTCTCTCATTACGGCAGGCATCCATACCAATAAGGGATGAGCCAAACCTGCCTTTGCTAAGGGCTTTAACACAGAAGCTAAGGCCAACATGGTGTCTGTTGGTGTGCATACCACTCATAGTTGGATTTGGACATCTGAGGACAACATGATTAATGCTGTCCATATCATCACACAGCGGAACCTTTCAGAGGTGGGAGATTTGTTGAATCTGTTGGCATGCTTTTGTGTGTAGATTGTCCCTGTGCGGTATTTAGTTACATTTACCTGTTGTTCAAGAGTAATCTTAGGAGTAGACCAGAAGGAGGTGCTGATTTCCTTGTTAGCAAGTTGACAGGTTGGGTTGCGAGCTTCTATATTGGCAGTGGTGATTGGGGAAGTGGGTTGTATGGCATGGTTGAGCCTCTGCCAGCTATTGTAATGGTAGCCAGAGATATCAGCAGAGCCTAGCTTGTGCTTTGTATGCATGTGTAATTTAAGTTTGTCGGTCAGGTTGTTGAGGTAGTGGGTTGGGAAAGCGTGGGAGCGGTGCAGGCAATCATTTTGTCTGTGTGAGGTCTTCAATGAGAGCCAGTAAAAATTGTGGAATGGGTCCCAGGCATGTGGGAGTTCAACGTCTGTGGTGGCCGTGAGAGCTGCAGACCGTGCGCAGGCGTCAGCCCCCTCATTGCCAATGATGCCAGAGTGGGCTTTGACTTTGTAGAAATGAATAGGATGAGGGGAGTGCTCTAATATTGTTGATATAGCACGGTCTGCAGCTCTCACGGCTCTGCTCTAGCACGGTCTGCAGCGCTCACGGCTCTGCTCTGCTCTAGCACGGAAAACAAACGTGGAACTTGCTGATCAAGCACGTTGGACATTTTTCTGGTGCACACCAGATGTACTCTATGCTTTGACGACGCAAAGTAAGGGAGTTATTTAAAAGCCTTAAAGAGGCCTCAATGCGATGGGGGCAGAAAGATAGAGATTATAGGAGCCTTGATTCAGGTGAAAGAATGAAAGAACGTAAAGAGAAGTATGTAAACAGAAGAAACTCCCCCGAAATCAATTAAGGAAAAGGAGGTGATTACATTCTAAAGGAAATATCTGCCAAAATACAAGTTTGCCAACTAAGAAATGCATTGCACCTCAGGACGACATGTCTCATTTTCAAGACAACACGTCTCATTTTCATCATATGCAGAATGATCTCAAGGTCATCAACTGCTGCACAAGTTTCCCCTTTTTTTCTTACAGACGTAAACAGAGCAAAGTGCATCCTTATTTGGCAGACACCATGTGCAAGAGCAGCAGCAGCAGCAGCAGCAGCAGCAACAGCAACACACACCACTGTGCAATACTGTTCGTGTTATAAAAGACACCTGAGGTAGGATTAGGAGCAAGAATCACACCTTTTCCTTGAAATGAAAATAATTCACTAGCAAAGGTGGCATGCTCACCTGCCCCTGATTTTTGACTTCGGAAACAGCACCCTTTGCCCGCCAGTCCAGCTCATCGGGCAAAGAACTCGTGTCTGTCTGCTCATGCATGAAACCTGGGATGAGGCTGCTGGTGTCCTGCGCACAAGACAAGGTGTGTCTGTATGTTCATGACAAAGTGTCTGTCTGCTCATGCTTGAAGCCTGAATGAAGCTGCTGGTATCCTGCACGCGCAAAAGCAGAAAAGGTGTGGCTATATGTTCATGACAAAGTGTTTGTCTGCTCATGCATGAAGCCTGGAATGAGGCTGCTGGTGTCCTGCATGCACAAAAGCAGAAGCACACAGGGAGCACATTTGCAAGGTGTGCTTTTCTTAAAGTTGGTTTGAAGGTTGGGAGTGCTAACTGAAGACATAAGGATCCACATTGACAATTGCCACTTAAGGACATGTGGAGAAGGAGAATGGTAAGTGCACAAGGGCAAGAGGGAGCTATGGTCCTTGCAAAAGCAGTCAGTGATCATGAAAGCAGTAGGGATCACTATGGAAAAGGGAAGGCACACTAAGAAAGTGAGCGGACTTCACTCAATGGCTGTGCACATGGATCTGTCCGTGTCATGTGCACAGCCTTAAAACTGAATACATGAGATGTACAATGTTAGCCATGAAAGAGGAGATGAAGGCAACGCATACACTGCATTTATTCCTATGCAAGATACATTAACTTAATAAACAACTAGGACTGGACCACCAACGTGCCATTTAACTTGCTCGCTTACTGCATACCCATTCTGTTGAATATGCCCACAAACTTATTTCCACTAGCCACATTCACTACGCACAAGAAACTTGGAGGAATCCAGGTGGTTGGTGGGTTCCCTAGCGGGTTCTTCCCTTAATGCACGCTCAAGGGCGTAGACCTTTACCTTTTGACCTTTACCTTTTTTTCCACTAGGTGTGCTACTGAAAGCAAAAACACTTCTGACAGCCAGGTTCTGGGGCCGGGTGCTTCCAGTAACCCTCCCGATCCCCATGAGCACTCTTTGTTCTATAATTTTGTGGTAGAGGGTGTACAAATACAAGACCGACTTAAAAATAAAATGGAGGTATAAGACATACAATTTGTCATCAAAGCGCACCTTTCCAGTCTGTAGGGTGGGCTTCACGCCAAGCAGATTTCTGAACTCTGTCTGTGTGAGGTCTGCAAGCGGAGACTCCACGCTCAGCTGCAGACAAGGATGAAAAGAAAAGAAAAGTCTATGCCAGCCAAATGGCTGCATGCATTTAGAAAAAGATGAACATGAAGGAAGAGAGAACGGTCGAGCAGTCTCCTCTTCCAGGTTTCTGGTGGCTAGCAACGATTAAAGACGCAACAAGGAGGACTCTTGGCAGGAGCTCTCAACCTTGTTTCTTTTCCTGACATCTTGAACAACTTCCTCTATTTCATTTTCTGCTCTGTTTGTGAACCAAACAAAGCAAATCCATTCCTTGCCTCTAGGCCGTGGAAGCAGTACACGTGGATATAGAGGCACATAGCAATCCATCAACCCACCCAGTGCCCCAGGTTCCGTGCATTGTAGTCCAGCGCAAATCGCGCGTTTGAGAGGAAAGTGGTCCGCCGCGTGTTGTACTCTATGCCCAGGCTTTGAGCCTTTAGATCATTGCTGCCGGACCTCAGGAGCATGGGAGCATGGGCATAAGGCTTGCTATGGCGTTCTGCCCATTTGTGGAAGGACTCGGCTGGCGCAGCCTGTGTGTGTGTGTGTGTGTGTGTGTGTGTGTGTGTGTGTGTGTGTGTGTGTGTGTGTGTGTGTGTGTGTGTGTGTGTGTGTGTGTGTGTGTGAATGTGTGCGTGTGAATATTCTGGAGATAAGACAGAGCAAAGGACTTTTTACACTGTGCTTAGGAAGGAGCGCTGCGCTAAGGAAGGAGCGGCAGCAAGGACACCAGCATCGATCAAGATCCTAGATCTCGAGCATCCCACAACTAAAGAGAATGGCATTCATTATATGATTTCATGCCATACATACAGTCAGCACACCAGCACCCTTCTGTTCCGCCTGGTGCTATGTAGCCATACATGTGCATGCGTCATAAAGCTGCACACGTGTGGCTGCTGCTGCGCAGCCCCCACCAAACCAGTCCCCCCTGCAAAACTACAAAGCAGCACCCACCAGGATCCGGTTCAGCTCAGCATCCGCTTCATCACGCGTCTTGTGACCATTCACAGCCACAAACGCTAACCCGACGAGCAGAGCGATGCTCAGGTTAATCCTCATGACTCGAATTTATTTTCCTCTTTGAATAAAAATTCCTAATCGGAGTTGCAGAGCCGATTTGAAAGGTGAAGAGTGTTTGTTGTCGAGACGGTCTCGTTGTTTTGCTTATTATCAAAAAAACAACTTTCTTATGAAGCGGAAATCTCAGGTGTGGAACGCTGTTGAGGAGTGTGTGCCAAATGTTTGCCAGTGCTGCAAGCGCTGAGCTGTTGACCTCACACGCACGTCTGCACTAGTCACCAAGGAAGCAAGGAACCTTCTGCTTCTGTGCATCCTGCATTCACAGCCCAGTACAAGTTTCGATTGCAGAGCATTTGAACTGCAGCGCTGCAGCCAGATTCCCACTTAGTGCCAAAGTATAGGCTTTGTATTGCCTCATCATTGAGAAACGTGTGCACTGCAAGCCTTTGCCTGCGCTTGCATACTAAAGCTGTCGCATGTGTTTGTGGAACTCAGGCTTGATCTGTCGCGCATCTCAATGCACCTCCTTCTGCGCAGGATGCTGGCCCACCCAGGAAGCGCACAGCCTTCCAGCCTCCACTTGCACGTCCTGCATTCCAAGCGTCAGAGCAGTATGAAAAGCAGGAGGCCTCCACAGGGACTGGGGCTGCAGAAGCAGGCACACACACGCTGCTCGCTGGCGGTCCAGCCACAGACCGAGCGAGTGGCCTCTGCAGAATCAAGCCAAAACTTGGCAGCAGTTTGCTGGCCCCATTCCGGCCCCCCAGCCGTGTCTCCAGCCCGGGCGTGCCGAGTGTGACTCCTGCCACACGGATGCCACCAGCACTTGGCACCGGTGGCACCAATGCACCTCCATCAACAGCAAACCCGCTTGAGCAGGCCCCATCACAGTCACTTGAGCATCTAAATCCAAAGCCTGCACGTGGGTCCCCGGCCAGTAGCAGCAGACATAATACTTCTGCACCTGCAAGCAGCGCTGGAGCAGCAAACCAGCGAAATGCAGCTGCAGCTTTAGGGCGCCTCTGCCGCCCCTCCCCCTCTTGCACTCAGTGCCCCGCCCCATCTGCAGTTGCAAAGCACTGCAATCGGCTGCACAAACCTGCGCCTCCCACAGTAGACCAGAATGTGAGGCTTGAGGAACACGCAACAGCTGAAAAGCAAGCAGCCCTTGCCGATCCCAGGCCCTCCTTTGCTGCACCTTCTTCAGATCTTCTTGCGGCTTTGCCATCTGCGCAGCAGCCGGGCAGGGCAAGTAAGGAGCCAGCAGCCCCAGCTGCATCCACACCTGCTCCGGCATTCAACCCTTCTGCGCCTACTGCCCCTACTGCCCCCACACCAGGTCCAGCTGCAAGAACAGCATCACTACCTGCCCCTGTTCCCGCTCCTGTTCCAGCATCCAACCCTCCCTCACCTCCCCCTTCTGCTGCTCCTGCACCAGCTGCAGCTGCAAGAACCACATTACTTTCTGCGCCTGCTCTCACACTGCACGTGGGCGCCTCTGTCGCTCCTTGTGCAGCATCTGTACTCTCTGCTTCTCTTCTCAAGCCATGCTCCCCTACCCATGCTAGTTTAAACTTTGTGAGAAAGGGGCTAGAGCCCAGCCTTCATCGAAAGCGGCAGCTGCCAGGACAGCCTCAGCAGCAGCCTCTGCAGCAGCAGCAGCGACAGCAGCAGCAGGAGCAGCAGCAGGAGCAACAGTATCCAAGGACATCCATACTGCACCATACCATGGGCCACAGTCAGCCCTCCTGCGTGCTACTCAAATCAAGCTCAGCCAGCATCTCATCAGCCAGCGTATCCTCCTTGGAAAGCCTGGAGATCAAAGGTACAGACAGCACTGCAGAGAAGCCACTGGACTGTCCCCACAGTTGTCCTCACTTTCAGCAGCAGCAGCAGCAGCAGCAGCAGCAGCAGCAGCAGCAGCAGCAAGAGGAGGAAGCCATCACTGTGCCCTTTGCTGCTGTGAACAGGAAGGGCTGCGCTAATGCTGAAGCAGACAACGGCACTGCACTGGGGACAAACACCCTTCTGCTTTCCCCTCCAAAGCTCTGTCCATTGTCACCTTCAAAACCTGTCAGCAGCGCAGGTGGGTGTACATGCTTACACTTTGCTATTATGGTTCAGAATTTCTGATACTTTGCCCAACTGATCTACTTGTCTGATATAATGTAGGGAGTGATACACTGCACACATGCAAAGAAAACAAACTAAAACAAAAGCTATGTAGGCAGTGAAAACTCCCCACATCAATTAAGGAAAGGGGGCATGCACACACATTTTCCTTTTATTATCCGCTTTCCTCCCCTGAATTTTATTTTTCCTTCACTCAAAAGTATGACATATCAGCGCTCATGCTTGCTGTCAAGGTCATGGTGTGCGCATAAGTGTTCAGGAATTGCATGTTTGCATGTGTGATGCCGAAAGGAGAACCAAGTGAGCTCTCAGCATATATAGTGTGATGGCAATCTGCCCACAATTTGTGCAAGCAGTGCAATGCCATGATGGTGGCCATGTGATGGCAGCCTGATTTCCGAGAGAAATGCAGCAAGCCTTCAAACACCTGTCTTTTTTCCGAGTGGAGACAGATGTTTTAATGTGTGCATGCGTTTAGAAGGAAGTTGCAAACTGCTACAGCTTCTCAAGAGGAGAAAGGAAAAATGAAGGCAATGCCAGTTAAAAAAGGCTATGTGCACGAGGTGAGAGATCAAAGCTGGCTAGAAACCTTCAATCCAGCAAATCTCAGCTGGCCCTGGTGCATGGCACTTTTCACATGCAATGTCATGCCTCCCTTGAGGGTCTTTCTATCCATGTGTTACCACCAGAGACGCTCTTGAGAAAACTTCTTTCAACTCTCATCCCTGAGATGGGGTACTGCTAGAAACCCTACTGATCCCCATCGATTTTTTTTTCTTTCTCTAGGTGGAAGGAATACATGGTGGCTTGGCCCTAGGTATCCTCTTTTCCTTAATTGATGTGGGGAGTGCTTCCACTGCCTGCTTGGTTTTTCTCTTCTTTTTTATCCATGTGTACGCGAAGCAGGCGCCTTATCAAATTGCATTTCCTGAACTGTCATTCTGTAGAGCTGCTGCCTGCCATACCATCCAGACAACGCAGCTGCAGCCCACAGAGGGATCAAGTCTAACTTGCATTTTTGCTGTCATTTTACAGAGCCGCCGTCTGCCATTCCACACAAACAGCGCAGCCCTCAGAGAGATCAGAAGATTAGCTCAGCTCACCGCTCCTCCACAGGCCTCCCCAGGAGCCTGTACACAGAAGGTCACTCCATGGTAACCGCACCAAGTGCACGCAATGTGTCAGCAGCAACAGCAACAGGAAAAACACCACCGCCTCCACATGCAGCAGAGCCGCCACCACCACCATCATCAAAGACAGTAGCAGGTGACCTGGTGGCAACTGCGCCAGGTGCGCGTAACCCAGCAGCAGCAACAGCAGCAGACAAACCACCACTACCCCTACAAGCAGTAAACTTGCCGTCACCACCAAAGAAGGTAGCAGAGGATATAGCAGCAGCTGCGCCATGTGCACAAAGCCCTGCAGCAGCAACAGAAACGCTGCCACTGACACATTTACCTCAAGCAGCAGCAGCAGCAGCAGCAGCAGCAGCAGCAGGGAGTGCGGTTGAAGCAAATGATATGGGATGTCCATTGCTTCCAGATGTGCGCAGCTCAGCTCAATCCTCTAAGCCAGGGTCCCCAACCCTGCAAGCAGCTCTGAGCTGCCTGATGCTGCTGGAGGCAGAGTGGGCAGGTGCGCCTCCTTTGATTGAGTGTGAGTGTACATGCTTGTGCGCCAATGCTGCTGGAGGCAGAGTGGGCAGGTGCGCCTCCTTTGATTGAGTGCGAGTGTACATGCTTGTGCACCAATGCTGCTGGAGGCAGAGTGGGCAGGTGCGCCTCCTTTGCATGAATGTGAGAATGGCTGATCGAAACTGGTTGTGTGCCAATGCTGCTGGAGGCAGGCGTCCTCAATTGACTGTATGTGATGAGTGTGACTGACGGTGAAACAAGAGTCCATGTTTGCATTGCCTATCTTCATCTTGTAACGCTGAGAAGCATTGGCACAAGGTCTCGAAGGTGTTTGTTTCCCTTGCTTGCTTGAAGGTTCTGCCAGCAAAGCGTCACTCAGAAGACGATGAGATGCCTGTCAGTACAAAAGTTTGTTTGTGCAAGAAAAGAAAAGAACAACTACACAGGCAGAGAAAAATTTCCCTATATCAATAAAGGAAATGGAGACGCATTGGCTCAGAAAATTGTGCATAAGCTGAGAGTGTTTTATCCTTTCAGTTGATACATGGAGCAATTCACCGCCCTGTGCAGTTGTGTTTTGTTTGTATAAGCTTGCCTCAGAGGCAGGAGGTATCTGAGAGGCAAAAGGAGCAAAGCTGAACTGTGTGTTCACTTGCCAGCATCCTCTTTGCGTCACGGCCATGTAGCACGCATGTTATCCTGTCAGAAAATGGATTTCAATGGAATCAAGTTGTCGTATTCCATTTCTGTACCTTGGCGCCTGTGTCAGGGTCCGGAGGTCCTGAGGTCTTGGGTGCAGCCTTGGGTGGAATCCTCATTGCATTTTCATTTCCTTTGCGAGGCAAGAAGGGGGGTGAAGGGCTGTGCAAGGTGGTTTTTGCGAGCTATTGCCCTAAGCTATTGGCCTCGGCAAACTGTAGGCGTCCTGCATGCATACAGTTCCAAGTTGGGCTTAAGAAAGGGCGGTTTATCCACCCCTCTCCACAGCACACTTCAGGCATTGCGCCTAAGAAATGTGAGCAATGGAGATGTATCTGGTGCGTCCAACGTTTTGATTATCTGGTGCACCTCTTTGGTGAGGCCCTAGCTACTAGCATGCTAGTTAGGGGACCTTTCCTTAACGCATGCAGCCAGACTTGGCATGCGTAGTCTCTTCTTTTATTTTTGTTTTCTTTCTGATGGGCTGCAGGCATCGCGCCTGAGCAATAATGAGCAATGGTGATCTCGCTTCCAATGTTTTGTTTCTCTGATGTGCTGTAGTTTTTGCGCCTGAGAGCAATGGTGATCTTGCCATGTATCTTGTGGGTCCAATGTTTTGTTCATCTGTGTGCTGTAAGTTTCGCGCCTGAGAGCAATGGTGATCTTGGCATGTATGTGGTGCGTCCAATGCTTTGTTTCTCTGATGTGCTGTAGGCATTGCGCCTGATCAATGTGACTTCAGAAAGAAGAATGCAGGCAGCAGAGTACTCCCCGCACCAATCAGGCAACAAGGTTGCAGGTGATCTTGCCACATATCTGGTGCGTCTTAACGTTTTTTGTCTTTGATGCGCTGCAGGCACTGAGCCTGAGCAAGGCAGTTCTGCTGAGGCAGGGATGCAAGCGCACCCCGCCTTCACTGCACCAGCATCGTCTATGCAGCATGTCACTGCTCTGCTCCAGCCCCAGCAACCCGCGCCCCTGCCTCGCATAGGACCTGGGCCAATGGTGCAGGGCTACAGGCACCGTGCCATCATGCAGCTTGCAGCTTCAGTCGGTGCAGCAAACCAAGCACAACTGCACCAGCAACAGCAGCAGCAGCTGAGAGCCAGGCTGCGGCAAGCGCATGCACTCCATAATGGTCAGACTCATGCTCATGTCGTTGTTTTTTTCTTTAAACTTGAGAGACTTGCAGTAGGTGGAGACATGTGGCGCCCTTCCGCCTGGCCAACTGCCAACTTACGTTCTGCCTGTCTTCAGAATCTCGCTACAGCATGTGTGTGCTTTTGCTTGGTGATATTCACTCGAGCATGATGGGACCATGTACTTTGCTTAAGTCAAAAAGGTCCTGTATCATCTTTGCAGTTTCTAGGTGTCCAGTGTCGGCTCTGACGTTCCCGCCCTCCCCCAAAATACTTGGATTTCTAACGTGCTTGCCATGATTCCCGCAACATTGCCGGAGAAATCCAAGGAGGAACTGTTTGTTCTGAAATTGTGCCTGACTCCTTACCTTGGCTAAATACAGGTGAAGGCGCACAAGTGAGCCTTAAAGATCCGGAGTTTGCTGCTGCAGAGCTGACTGGTCCCAGGTTTGCTGCAGCAGAGCTGTCTGGAGGACAGCGCTTCAGGCAACAAGATTTTTGCCAGCCAGGGCCGGCAGGAATGCCACTGCTCTGCAGCAGGGTCCCTGCACAATCTGCAGAGCAATCATGCTCAGTGTATGATGCACAAGATCAAGAGGTAGGGGAAATACGTTTTATTGTATGAAAATATGTTTGTCTGTAGAGGAACAGAAAAAAAAAACTAGGCAGTAAGAACACTCCGTACATCAGCCAAGGAAAAGGCGACACATTGGCTCAAGGAGCCATGAGTCTCCCTCACCTGAGGGCAAGAGGGAAGCTAGTGTGGGTCTGGTGGGTTCCTGGCAGCACGCGGCTCCAGGGCACCAGGGTTGTGATGTTTTTTTTGTTCTCAATGGCATGTCTGGTAGAGGTAAGTTTGTGTGCGTATGGAACTAAGTGGGCTTGGAGCTTTCATGCAAGTTTGATAGGTCTTTGTGGGTAAATCCCTAGTTTTCTAGAATGAGCATTTTGGATCATGATCCAGGGTATGGGCAGTATAGATAGTCCCACCCACACCCAGGAGGAGGAATGGTGTGGAGAGTGATCCCGGCACCTTAAAGCTGTTTGCACTGTTTGCTGTGTTGTTGCTGTCAGGCTTCTGGCTCGTTTGTAGTAAATAGTCATGTGTGTTTCCAAGTTATTTAAAAAAAAAACTTGAGGATACAAGTGCACTTACTCTATGCGCACATTTGGTCTTCTACCCAGTCAGCATGAGAAATGTCATTTCTGTGAGGAAGGCTTTTCATAAGAGAAACGTGAGCAGGTCTCAATGAAAGCTTTTTCAAGCACATTATTACAGACGTGGTGGTTTGAGGCCCCAAAACACGTTTTTTTTGTATGCCCAAACAATGTGCCCTCAAAGCTCCTATCTTAGGTCCTAATTTTTTGCAGGGCTTTTAGAAAACAACTTACCGGCGACGTGCCTAACCAGTCGCAGCGTGAACACTTATGTTCATTGACCAGATCTCAATTCCTATTCACGCAACGCATCAAATTGAGTGACTTTGATAATTTTGAGCCCCGGTACCCAAAGTATGTGTTGCATAGGAAGTCAAGTAATAATGCTGAGTGATTGGTCAGGCACCAGTCCTCAGCCATTTTGTCACGACGAGAGTCTGCTGTGCCGAGAGTGTGCTGCAAGTTAGTTTGGTAACTTGGACAGTGGTGTTTATCCTTGTGGCACCACATCTGAGGCTGTGTTGAGAGAAGAAAAGATGGTGATGCTGTGGTGTACAGCAACAAGCGGGTTTGGCTGGAGATCCTAGCTACTGCCAGTGACAGATATGATGCAGATTCTGGAGAGTCGGCTTGTCTCTTGCTTGCTTGGTTTGCTGGATACTGCTATTGATAATTAGGCTGAACTTCGTATGCTGACTGATGCAATTAACTGGCGTGGCACTGCTGGCTTCCTCCTCAAGGGCTAGGTGAGATTACTCACACATGGACTACTTTATTAGGGGCTTGACTGGGTTTACAAAGATGATAAGAACAAGATGGTGTTACTACAAGTTTCTACGTGAAGTATAGTTCATGGGATGTCAAGACACTGTTATGGCTGCGTCACTTTCTCAGCATGGCAATTTCTTCTAGATAAAAAGTTGGCAAAACGGTCACCAAATTCTTTTTTGACCTCCTCCATCCGTGTTGTCCAAGATGCAGGATATGAGCTTGGTAAGGAGATCCCAAATTCCTTTTATATAGAACGAAATGGTCTTAGGGTGGAGCTGTGGGCTTTTTTTTAGATTTCTAATGTCAGGGGAGTGATCTGGGGTCTAATTTAGATGTGATTTTCCTCATTTTAGTAATTGTGATTTTCAGGAGTAATATGGTAGGCATGGTTGGATGAGTATAAGGGTAGTAGAAGGGACGTTTCTGGCAGTGTAGGCTAGTTCCGTCCCCTTACATTGTCATGCTCAATCGCTAGTTGCGCCCCCTGCCTTTTCATATGAAAGGTAAGTATGCATACTCAATCGCTATGTTCCATCCTGTGCCTGCAGTTCTTACACATCTGCTTAGATGCCAAGCTGCAACTAGCAGAGATAATTGGAGGGAGTCTCATGACTGGTTGTGGCCGCAATGAAAAATTAAAGGAGCTGCATCATCCTTTGGGGATCAATAGTGTCGATTTCGAATTGCTTTGCCAGCTGTGTGCCTAATGTACCTAAATGAAAGGCCAAGAGATCTCTGTACCATGCCTGACCTGTTCTTTGGGCTAAGTGTCAAGGGTGGCTGATGTATCCCTGTATGCATGTATTGCTCTTGGTGTCGTGGCAGCAGCCGCACAATGCCCTCTACTCTGATTAAATCACGTCTGCTTACTAAGAGCAGGCATAGTATGTAGGCTGAAGATTTGTCCTTGCATCGTGATATGCAGAACAAGTGTCACGTTTGTCAGCGAACTTTTCTGTGCAAAGAAGTGTGTGTGCTATTTGTGTCTAATTATATTTGAGGACCCTTTGGTAAGACCCTTGCTAGCTTGCTATTTAGGGAATCCTTCCTTAATATGTGCGGCTGTTTTGACTGGGGTAGGTTTCTTTTTTTCTTCTTTGCTTGCTCTTTAAGATCCTGGGAAGATCTCAGACTACGTATGGTGGTCAATTTTAAAAATAATTCTTCAGGTTTCATTACATGGTCATGGCAGTTTACTGTCCCTTAATATGATTTATTGCTCAGTATCAGACGCAAGGAATCGTGTTTTAGCCTCTGTGTTTGACCCAAAGCTTTGTACTTCTAATATCAGAATTTCAAGTTTAAGCCTGTGACATCGAGATGTGTAAGTGTGTGTTTGCGTCTGTTTTGTTGCGCAGGGAAAAGTCATCGTTAGATGAAATGTTTGTGGCAAGAACGCTCAGTCAACAACAACAACAACAACAGCAGCAGCAGCAGCAACAACAACAACAACGACAAGCCAAAAAGGAGATGCTTGCGAGGATTAATAAGAAAAGCATCCAGAGGCAAAATTTTGGCATTTTTTGACAGACATTAACCTTGAGAACATTTGGGAAGAAAGATGTTGCATCACAGAGGTTCCCCGGCCTCGTTTGTGCGGGGTGGGAGGTCATGGGTGAACACTGGGAACAGGTGTGGGCTGCACTTGTGCCTGGGCCCCAAATCATGCTGCACCATGCAAGGTGCACGCAGTACAGATCTGAGAGCATGTCCTGTAACTGATCTGTGAATTTCTTATCCGAAGCCTGCCCTCTTTTCTGGACCTTCTCCTTGTGCTGTACGCTCAACTTTCTTTCTGCAGAGCTATCACCCCGCCACCTTCCATGTCAAACCCACTAGCGGGCTTGATCATGAGCTTTGGGGGGGCGCAAAAGTCCAGCGTGTGGTACCTCCACGCTCCCCGGGGCAACGCCTGCATGCGTCTTGCATGCAGCGGCAAACCCTCATGCTGGCAGCGGACCAACAGCAGCAAATGCTGGCTAGGCTCTGGACCTGGCTCGTGGCACAGGCAGGGCGCGCGCAAGTGCCGGTGCCAGGAGGAAGTTTTGGTGCAGAAGTGGTCCCATGAATCGGCGCGGTGGGGAAGGTGTTCAGAGGTGGAGGCAGAGCAACGAGCTCAGCCACCGTCATGTTACGGAACCTTGGCCAAGCGCGAGGAGCGACAGCAAGGAGAAGGTCCCGGGATGGAATCCTTGTGGCCGGGGTGGAGAAAAGATGCCCTCTATCGGTGGGAGTCATTGGGTGGCACTTTCCTTAATGTATGCGGCCGAACGGCAAGCGTAGACCTTTCCTTTCCTTTCTTTCAGAGGTGGAGTGTCTCAGAATGGGTCCACATAACCCAAATCTTTCTTGGGTCTCATAGGGAAGTGCGGGTCCTTGCTGGGATTATGGAGAGCATGCTTGGGGGCTAAGGGGTGGATCTTAAGCTTGATGGACAGGGCCTGCCTGGCAGTTGTGTCATAGGTCCCATGGTGGGGGTTTTAACTTGCTGGAGTAGATTTCTGTGCTTGCTCTTCCTTTTGGTCTGTGTGGTGGGGCCCTGCCTTTTAAGACAGGTGACCATTCCTTAATGCACGTGGCCGGACTTGGACTGCGTTGCATTTCTTTCTTTCTTTCTTTCTTTCTTTCTTTCTTTCTTTCTTTCTTTCTTTCTTTCTTTCTTTCTTTCTTTCTCTACGGGTGCTTCCAGTAATTCTCCAGATCCCCACTAGCTTTATCTTCTTTGTAGCTTTGTGGTGGAGGAGACTCACGGCTCTTCTGAGCCAGTGTGTCTCCTTTTATTTAATTGATGTAGGGAGAGTTTCCTCTGCCTACGTAGTTTTTCTTTCTTTCTACAGCCTATAGCAAATTTGTTAAAATGTGTATGTGAGAATGAGTATGCTGTGAAAGATGGTGCAAAAATGGCACGTGTGCACTCGAAGCGAGATGTTCAGCAGGGGTTTCTTCTTTCTCCTCTCCTTCTTTCACTTTAAATCAACAGTCGCTTGGGCAGTCTGCCCCCCACCCGGGGATTTTTGTTTTGTTAACCTACATAAAGGAGGACTTATGACCCAGCTGGTAAGCTCCCTTATGTATGTTTACAGTGTTAACTTGATTGCTGAGGATGTAGGGGGGGCAGAAACTGGCACAGAGGATAATTACATAACCCATATAATATAAGCTGATGTCTTCCTTGCTTTCCAATGAGGCAGGTGCATTTCAAAACAATTTGTGCAGCTGAATGCCAGAAAGAAACATCTCATTATCAACACCGCTAAGTCAGAGGTCGTACACATCAGCTCGTAAGGAAGTAACCTGTTCCTGTTTTTCCTGTTTTTACAATTGGCAGTGACTCGCTTGTTCATAAGGACTCGTTTTGATGTTTCACAGGGCCTTCAACAAAGCTAAATCGGCAGAAAATGCATTTCGCGCTATGCTTACATCTGATGGCTGACATTCTGCCAGACCCTCATTGGCTGTTTCTTGTCGGCTCCTAGCTTGGTTCAGGCTAGGCCTGTGAGCCTCCTTGGTGAGGCCCTAGCTAGCCTAGCTGAGCGTGCTTGTTTGAAAAACGTTCCTTAATGCACTGAGCTGGACCTGGCTTGCGAAGACTTTTCTGTTCTTTTCTTTATATATGCTTTTAGGGTTTGTTATTTTGTACATGAGTATACACTGGCAAGATAGGCCGCATGCTTCTTTGTGGCTTGCAGAGACATTTGTTGTTCTAGCTGGTATGTACACGGGTCATGTGAGGGGTACAGGTTTCATGCAGGCAGGCAAAGAAATTTCTGGTGCTCTGCAAACTTTTGCTTTTTTTTTGAAAGGTTCCTTGGGTGGAAGCTGTATTATTCTGAGAGAACGTGCATATAGGAACCAACCACTGCAGTTTTTTTCAGAGCTGCAGTCAAGCTGTGTAACAGCATGCTTGGTCCAATTTGCAGTGCCGTATGCCATATTGTGCAAGCCAATTTGAAGTTACAATCTGAGGATGACAACTTGAAGTGCTGAACAGTGCAGTTAATTCCAAGGTTTGCATAGTTCTGAAACAATTGAGAAGGATGTGAGGTCAGGAGATGCTATTTCCATGAATGATTTTAGTGCTGACTTGAGGTACAGACTGTAAGGAGTTTGTGGAGAAGCTGAGTCAGTGGATCCCAGAAGAAACACCAATCAACTTGCCACCTACCAATCTTGGTTTGCTACTCCTTCTGCTTACAACGCTCGCCAAACCTATGCACCCCTGCCTTAACGTCTTTTTCTGGAATTGCCTAAGCGAGTTACGCATATTGTGAGCAAGTTCCAGCTTCGCGCTCATATTTTGAAAGTTGAATCAGCTGTTTGGCAACTTGAAGATGGAAAATCTGTGTTTGACAGTTGCTCTTGCAATTAAACTCAAGGTGAAGCGCATATTCTGTTTAAGTGTTCTGACAATCAAATTTATTCTTTGGGCTGTGAACATCGCGCGCTTTTTGAACCTTACTTCCAGGACTCCTCTGAGATGCAACCTATTTTGCTGCATCAAGTGAGTTATCAAATTGTTTCAGTTCCTTTACCAGCGAAACACAAAGCTATTTTTGTGTCGAAGCTTGTGGATTCATTTCTGGCTGGCTGTGTAAATCTAAATCTAAAATCTGGCTGGCTGAGACCAGCCACAAGCCCAGCAGCCATACGACCTGGATGAAGGTCACTCCCCATTGTAACCATTATAGCTAGTTTACACGTGAACTCCTTGCACAGTTGTCAAGTACGCTCACAATTCTTATTACCACTAGATGCGTAAAATAATGCTCCTTGCGGTTGGGTTCTGGAGCCAGGTGCTTCCAGTAATCCACCAAATCCCCACTAGCGCTTTTTTTCCTGCTATGTATTGAAGGGGACTTACAGCTCTTTTAAGCCAAATCCTCTCCTATTCCTTATGTTGACTGGCGAGGACCAGTCACAGGCCGATCAGCCGAACCGTCTGGCTGTATGTCCCCTCGTGTAAATCTGAATCTAAATCTCCTGTTCCTTAATTGCCAACCAGTGGTGTATGAGGCCTTTGGCTTGCGCAGACTTTTTTTTTTCTTTTCTTTGATGTAGGCAGAGCTTACTTTGCCCATGGTAAACTTTCTTTCCTTTTCCTGCCTGTCATTCCAAGGGCAAGGTCACTAACATGCTTCTGAAGGATCATAGTCCGGTAACTGCCATTCTTATTACATGATTGACCACTTGTGAACAAGATTGATAGACTGGATACCAAGACGAACAGTGGCTGCGTTGAACCAAGAAGAAGAACATGCCAGGAAGGAAAAACTTCCCCAAGGTTTTTGAACGAAAGGAGGTTCCTGCAGCTGGAACCTGCTTACTTCCGTACAAGGTCCTGTACAAGGTGCACACACACAGGCAATATTAAGTAAGTTATAAGAAAAGGAAGATCAAGCAAAGCTGACTTCCCTCGAGCAAAAGAAAGCAATCCCAGGAAAACAAGGAGAATTACTGTCATCCAGACGAGATCGAGAAAACAATTGCACCCATACAGACTCATTGCAAGAGATAGTAGAAGCCCCGACCTTGATCTTTAGGCAGCGTATTCGTTAAGGGAGCGGAAAGGACCAGCTTTGGGTGAAAGCCCCTTCACTAGACTATGAGCACACCCAGTCCCGCATTCATCCCACCATGTCCCACACACAACCTGTGTGTTCTTGTACGCATCAAAAGCAGCAACACATGGCTAGTACAGATGTGAAATGGCAGTGAATAAACGTGTACACAGTCTTGATGGTAGTAGGTCAACAATAATACAACAGAAAGCAAATGCGACTATCAAGATACAAGTTGACATAAAAACAAAGCACAGCACAAAAATGGAAGCATTCCAAGAATCGTACAGGAAAGCAAAAATACTGGCGGTCGCATGGATACCGGAAAGGTAAGTTTGCACGAGCGCATGACTTATAGCTCATTCTTTGATAAAAGCATCAGCACAATATCCTGTGGTGCAACACACACACGCGCGCGCACTTACATACACACATACACGCACACACACAGCTTCCTAAGTGTAACACATCCGTATGCACATATGCTGGCATGTTCACTGCACGCACCCAGTGGCGTGCACAGCATGCACAACAGCTGTGGCTGCGATAGAACCAAAAGCCCTTTAGGACCTTGGCGCCGAGTGTCATAGGGCACGCTGTCGCTGCTGCTGTCGCTGCTGCTGCTGCTGTCGTCCTATTAAGCAGACGCAAATACACAGCCTACATTGAGCCAAGAGGCATAGCCTTCCCCTTTTCCAGACGGTTTGCACTCGATTGTCATCTGCAGAACCCTATGATGTCCAAGCCGCAGTCAGTGCAATGCTCTTCTGCCCATCGCATGCCCTCGGGGCAACAAGCTCATGCGAGGGGTTACCGAATGTCCATTCACGGAATAAGGGTGGGATGTCATGTAGACGCTGCTGCCTGAGTGCTTCTAAAAGAAAGAGGGATATGTGAGGTGCCTCAGCATCGGCAGTGACCCCTGCAGCAGGAGTGCAATGCGTCTGATCAACGGCAACACGTCAACACGCAGGACTCAATGAGGTGTAGGCACACGCCAATAAGGTGTACGCGTCGATGAGGTGCATGCACGCCAATGAGGTGTAGGCACACGCCAAAAGAGCGGCAAAGCCTGTACACTGAAGCTGATGTAAACATGGCATGACGCATAGCATTGAAGCAAGGGGTATATGACAAGACCAAACAGTTTTTATCAAAAGCTTAGTTCCCATGCAGTGCTGGACTCCAATCCTTCCCACACTTAAACAATGGTCCTCACCCTTATGCCCTGCAACTTGTTCTTTGATGTGGACCAGCATGTGTCTTACATGCTTGAGATGAGGGAGCATGGGATGGTTGATTCTCAAAGGCAGGTAGCTTGGCAGGTGACGAGGCAGGTGATCAGAGCGACTCGTCAGTAGCTGACGGTGGAAAAACGCACACAAAGGCCTCTTGTTCCCCGGACCCCTTCGAAACCCAAAACACATCCCCTTGCAGGAATGGAACTACCCGTGTCCAGCAACTTTTGCTGTTTTCCCCACCCTAAACGACTGCATCAACACATCCACTACTGTAACTCAAATCCTACTTCTGGCAGTGAGCACCTCAGGCTGATGCCCCACACTCAAACAGCCCACCTACACCGTGCCATCAGTTCAATGTTTGCTCCTAATACCTCACGCCCTTGCAACGCGGCATCTTCAAAGCCCCTAATACTCATTCTACCTAGTGCCTGCTTGACGCAACGCCCCAGAGTTCCTGTTAGCTCATTCTGAACTAAACCCAATACAATAACCTCGTGTCTCGTTGACGCGGCGCCCCCAGAGTCCCTGTTAGCTCATTCCACCATATGCCTCTTTAGCGCTATGCCCCAGAAGCCCTGCCCATGCTCGACTGGCCAGGTGCAACCCTCCCAAGTCCCAACTGAATCGTTCAACCACCAAGCATTTTAATCTGTATTACCGACGCAACGCTTAAGAAGCCCTGCACTAGCTTGCCCAGCCAGGATCGTGGCTCGGCCCCCCAGCCAGCCGCTCCTTCTCTTCCAACTGTCGTACCCGCGGCGACAGCGGCTTGCATTCCTGTATGTTGACTGTCTGCAGTCGCTGACTTGGCCAACGTGGAGCCACCTTCCCTTGCAGACAGGTGTGGCTGTGTTGCCCACCTCTTTCCCCCCCTTACTATGGATCAGGCAGAGCCATCTGCATCCATTTACTTTTGAATGCCAGTCACGTGAAAAAATTGGCTCCCAACAGCCACTACCACTTCCGCAGCCACTACCTTGGCTGCCTGCAGACATTCATTGGGGCCAGGCAGAGCCTGGCCATGCCGCAAAAGCGGGTTGCACTCCTGGACCATTGCCACAAGCCGCTGCCGCCATCATGCCCGCTACCATGCCACCCCCAGCAGTGCTGGCTGCAGCCCAAGAGGGAGTGGCAGTTGGCAGAGGGTGTGCCTGCTGCTGCACGAGCTGCTGCTGCTGCTGCTGTTGCTGCTGCTGCATCTGTAGCATGTAGCCCTCAAAGCCGGAGCTGCCCGTGGTGGTGGGCAGGTCAGGGGACATGCCTGCATGGGTTCACGTAAGCAAATGGTGGTCAGCGAGTATTTAAGTAAATGGCGGGAAGGTCAAGGGGCATGCCTGCATGGGGTCATGAATGCACATGGTGCAAGTGGTGGACAGCTCAAGGGAACGGGGCCTGGATGATTCATGCAGTCAAATGTGGGCAGGTCAGGGGGCATGCCTGCACAAGGTCATGACTGCACAAGGTCATGCCTGCACAAGGTCATGCCTGCACAAGGTCATGCCTGCACAAGGTCGTGACTGCACAAGGTCATGACTGCACAAGGTCGTGACTGCACAAGGTCATGACTGCACAAGGTCATGACTGCACATGGTGCAAGTGGTGGACAGATAAAGGGAATGGGGACGCAAGCAACAGGTAGGCAGGAGACATGCCTGCAAGGGGTTTTGTAAGCAAATGGTGGTCAAGCAAATGTAATGGGTATTATGTATGTATGTATGTATGTATGTATGTATGTATGTATGTATGTATGTATGTATGTATGTATGTATGTATGTATGCATGTATTATGTATGCAAACGGTGGGCAGGTCATGGGGCATGCCTGCACGGCAGGCCTTTTTTTTTCGCGTATAAGTAATACGATCGTATTAAAATCCGGGATTTTGAAAGTTGAAATTCGTATTAAAATGGGTGATGTGCCCCGAAGAGGCGCATCGACCATTTTGGCCCCCTTTCAGACCTCTGAAGGGACCTGGATTCGGGCATCAGCGGTCAGCAGCAAGTAAGTCGTCGTTTTAGCAGCTCAATGCAATGCAAGTCGTCCTTTTTGAGCAAGGAGTGAGCAACAGTCTGGACCGAGGCTTGCTGGGTGCAGGGGTGATGCTGACAAGCTTGAGAAGTGGGATAGCAGCATAAGCTGCACAGTGGGAGCAGCAGCACACTTGAGCATGAGCCAGCATGGAAGAAGCAGGCTCCAGTGCATGCAACAGTGACAAGCATGGAGTTTGATTAATGTCCTCCCTAGACCCTGTTGCAACTGGCAGGTGGCTAGACGCAAAAAAGCATGGAGGATGCGGGCTAGGAGGGGATGTTTGTTACGCAGAGTCTGTTTGGCGGGACCATGGGACCCTTAAATTTTCATAACTTGAACATTTGAAGGTGCACAGATTTTAACACTTTCTTGCTAAATGGACTGTTTGGCATGCAAAGCGTATGAGCAGGTGATGAACATGGAGTTGTGCATGAAATTTAAGCGCTAAGGCACAGTACAGTGCAGCAGTAAGGGAAGTAGATGTTACCTTGCCGCGAGGCCGCAGGCCTCGCGGCGGGCTTGGTTGGGGGGCAAAGTATTAAAATGGTACTTCTCATAAAGGGGGATTTCCCTCATAGTATTGAAATCTCGGTTGTGCCAAAACGAAAAAAAAAGGCCTGCTGCACGGTGTGATGTAAGCAAATGCATGCACCATATGCACACGCACGCATGTGTGCGTGTATGTGTGCAGTCATGCTTGACCAGGAACTCTGAAACCCGAAAGTGTTGAAGGTAGTCCTCAGGCGAATCATCCACAATGCACCAAGAGCTGGTTGATTCAAGCCATTTACGATTGCCTGCACATTTGTCCAGGCTCAACCAGTCAATGTTTGTACAATCATTCTTGCTGTACTCATCATTCAGGAGTTTGGAGATCCTTCCGAGCCTCACCCATGATGTCATCAATATCATCAGAGCCCCCACCCTCCTTTGGCTGCTCCTGCTGCTGCACAGACTTGGCCTCACAGCCTGTTACATTTGCGAACACGTTGCCCCTGTAGCACACATAGAGAGTGCGGAGTGACAGAATGCTGAGTGTGAAGGCACAGTGAAAGGAGGGCAGAACAAAGAAGCGCAAGCAACAAGATATGAAATGCAAGTCAAATGAAGGGATCATGGTCAGAAAGAAACCCAGCTCTCCAGGCACCTTTCCCTTGCGTTGCAAACATGCTGGGTTGTTCAACTCCTGTCTTGAGCTAGGAGTGAGAGAGTCCTTCTAAACCAAAGGGCATGAACCTTTAGGGCATGAAAGTCCCTGAGGAGCATTTTTGTTTAGGGAAGGCAGGAAAAGAGATAAGGAGTATGACCGCCTTCAACTCAAACCAACCAAACAAGAATGCAAGTACTGACTTATCTGCCCCTATGCGCAGCAGAGGCTTCCGTGCTTAAGGACCATGAAAGAGGTCATACATCCTGCACAATTTCCCTTGCTCAGAAGGTCTGGGACCAAACAGAGGACAGGCACTGTACCATGCTTTAATTGGTGGTCAAACTATGGCCATACTAATTTCAAAAACTTCAAATCAGGGGGGCTGTGAGTGAGTGAGTTACAAGCAACGCGCCCACACCATTCCCACTTGCTGCTGATGCCACCTTTCAGCCACATTTGCTACGTCAATTAGATGGGCCCAGTGAATTGCAAGCGAGGTGCCCACACCATTCCCACCTGCTGCTGCCTCCAAAGAGCCTGGGTGTGACAGGCTGCTGCTGCTGCTGCTGCTGCTGCTGCTGCTGCTGCGGCTGCTGTGTAGCTGCTGATACCACTCTTGCGTTAGCAGCTGCAGATGCAGGTGCTGCTGTTGCAAGGGCACCGCCTCCGGCGCCTCCTCCTGTGCCTTTGCCATCTGCAGCAGCTGCAGCAGTAGCAGCGGCAGCAGCGTTGCCCTCTGGGATGGGGCACTCGCCACGGGTGAATGAGAAGGGTAAGTCGTTGAGCTCATTGCGCAGGCTGCCCAGGTTGCCCAGCGCGTCACCACCTGTGCAGCATGTCCAAAGAACAGCACATCACGACAGCTATGGTGAGGAGAAGGGCAGGGCACGCCATATAAGCAGCATGTGGCATGTGAGTAAAGCAAAGCTGTGAGGAAGAGGGAATGGCCTGATGTTCTAACACCTTGTCCCCCCTTTCAATCGGCTGCATGCAGTCAGGCAGGGTTGCAGTGCTCGGCTGGCTGTGATGTGCTGAGGATGCTCCTTGCACACATGCTGCCACTGACTGCTGTCACTGCCTGCATGGGGGAACACAAGGACATGCTTGCATGGCACAGCATGCACACGTGTGCGCACCCACCCACTCACCCATCCCTACTCACACACAACACCCACCCACCCACCCACCTGCGCCGCCGTGCATCAGCTGCACGCACACGTCCACCATGTCCACGCTCGTGCCGAACGGGCTGCTGCTGCCCATGGCTCTGCCTCGCAGCATGCCTGGGGACACTCCCATCATACTGCCTGCCTCCCCCCCAGCACCCCCACCCTTTCCCAGAGACCCAAAGGAACCCACGGGGGGCCACTCAGTGAGCAAGCAGGGTGAGGGCGCATTCCGCTTGTTCCCTGTGATTCCCGCGCCCCTGTGTTGGCCGACATGAGCCTCTTCAAGGGCGTCCATGCCACCCCTGACGCCGGCACCAGCACCCACAGCCAAGCGATCTCCCTCAGCACCAAAAGGTGCTGCAGACAATTGTGAGCCCTCCACGCCTGGTCGCAGCCCACTAAGGGCACTGCTGTTGTGGACCCCCTCTGTCGTGCCGTTGCTGTTGGCGCTGCTTTCGCTGCTGTGCACTGCAGTGGCAGCAGCACCAGCACCCTTTGCCTCTGCTGCAGCAGAGGTGGCATTGGGTGGGGGCTGGGCGGTGTTGTTCAGGATACTGGGAGTGTTGTTGGCGCCAACGGCTGGGCTGGAGGGAGGAGATGCGCCGCCTGGTTTCAGCACTTGGTGTGCGACAGCCTGTGCGCGCATGTTGGAAAAGGACACGTGTGTGGTCATGTGTGTGTGTGTGTGTGTCACTCAAATAGTGGGGAGGGTCGGCATGTGTGGGGGTGTGAAAAGCACTCGCTCTAGGGTTCTTGCATACATACAAATTAGGTTGTACGTGCATTCAAAATCCTGCTTTCTTGACATTCAATCACCTTGCATGGTTTGTGCATATAATTCAGGAGGTACTGATGTGTGCAGCTTGGTCTTTGAACATGCTTGGCTCTTCTGGGCTCAATCCTGCTCTCTTATATGACATTCAAGCACCTTTAAAGACCCGCTCTAAGCCAATGCGCACTCCATGTCCTCAGAACAAAATGGAGTGGTTGAATGGCAACCCAACCCACCAATAAACTCATACCAGCACACCAGCACCCACCACTGACATTGGTGGTCTGGTGCCACCGAGCATGCAGCAGCACCCACACCCAAACCCATTAACAGTTGGTGGATTGGTGCCATTGAGCATGCAGCACCACCAAGCATGCTTTAGTACTCACACCCAAACCCACTGACAGTTGGTGGTCTAGTGCCATCGAGCACGCAGCACCACCAAGCATGCTTCAGTACTCACACCCAAACCCACTGACAGTTGGTGGTCTGGTGCCATCAAGCACGCAGCACCACCAAGCATGCTTCAGCACCTACACCCAAACCCATTGACAGTTGGTGGGCTAATGCCATTGAGCATGCAGCACCACCAAGCATGCTTCAGTACTCACACCCAAACCCACTGACAGTTGGTGGGCTAATGCCATTGAGCACGCAGCACCACCAAGCATGCTTCAGCACCCACACCCAAACCCACTGACAGTTGGTGGTCTGGTGCCATCGAGCACGCAGCACCACCAAGCATGCTTCAGCACCCACACCCAAACCCACTGACAGTTGGTGGTCTGGTGCCATCGAGCACGCAGCACCACCAAGCATGCTTCAGCACCCACACCCAAACCCATTGACAGTTGGTGGGCTAATGCCATTGAGCACGCAGCACCACCAAGCATGCTTCAGCACCCACACCCAAACCCATTGACAGTTGGTGGGCTAATGCCATTGAGCACGTAGCACCACCAAGCATGCACCAGCACCCACACCCAAACCCACTGACAGTTGGTGGTCTGGCGCCATCGAGCACGTAGCACTACCAAGCATGTTTCAGCACGCACACCCACTGACAGTTGGTGGATTAATGCCATTGAGCATGCAGCACCACCAAGCATGCACCAGCACTCACACCCACGCCCACTGACATTGGTGGGCTGGTGCCATCGAGCATGCAGCACCACCAAGCACGCAGCAGCAGCACCACCGACACCCACACCCACAAACCTGTGGGCTGGTGCCATTGATAATGCAGCTGGCCCCCCGCGCCCACCCCCTCACACACACCGGTGGGCTGGTGCCGTTGAGCATGCAGCCGGGCTGGAGCAGAGCCTCCTGGATAGACATGATGCCGTGAATGTCTGCGGCTCCCAGGCCATTTGAGGAGGCGGTGATAAGGGGCTCATCAATGACTGAAGTAGTACGCAGGAAGAGGTGGTGGAGTGAGAGGTCTGTGATGGCAGCTCGTGTGTGTGTGTGTGTGTGTGTGTGTGTATTGGGGAGCAAGAGTGCAGCATGGACCTCATGTGGTGCACATCTACAGGGGTCGCCAGCTCATGGGCTATGCGAGGCGGTGAGATGACCAGTGCCTGAGCTATGCAGGAAGGGACTGTGAAGTGGGAGACTAGTGGTTCGTCTGTGCATGAAGGAGCAAGAGCGTGGCATGGGCGCTGAGGCCTGGCAGCAGCCTGGCCGCTCGAGAAGGCGGTGATCAGAGACAAACCATCGCCTGAAGGTCAAGTCTGCCAAAGCAGATGGAGGAAGAGAGGACGGGCAGGGAAACATACGGCACCACCTAGCTTGGAGGAGCGGAGGCAGGGGAGGGGAAGCCAGGGGCTCAATGTCGCCAGAATCCTTAACCCTAGGCCCATATGTACGTAGAGCCGCAGAGCAATGAGTGCATAGTCCATGCACATTTCAAGACATTTGTATCACGCATAGCGTCTCCTTCACCTCACACCCCAATCCAGCCAGGCATAAGGTAAAAGTGCATTGCACTTGCTGCGTCTCACGCACAGCGCTTCCTGTGCCTCACACAAAGCGCTTCCTCCACCCCACATCCCACTCCAGCCAGGCATTGAAGGAAGACAGTCAAGAGAATGAAAGGGAGACTGTGAAGGGTGAACTGTTGAGGGGAACCTTGCCTTCATGCAAGCAGCCAGGGAGACTGCAAAGGGAAGCCTCTGGTGCAGAAACTGAGCGTGCACAAATCTAACCACGCCACAGTGGTTGCAAATGCAGTCTCCTTGCAGCAGACAGGTTGGCTTATGTCAGGCTTCTGAAGACCCCCTGCCACTCCCTTGTGACGCATGGCGCGCACCTCCTACACCGATGCCTAGCACCACCTCAGTGGCCATGTGCACGTTCTGTTGCATGTACAATGAGCCACCTCTTTGCAGCACATGGTGCACATCCCACACCAACGCCTCACACCCCGCCTTGGTTGCCATGTGTGAGTACCCTATGCACATAATGCTGCTGACTCGGCAACCTTGCATCTAGGATCTGACAAGTCCTTAGGTCCCTCCCTCGATGTGTGGCATGGCCTCTCAGGTCTGAGATCGCATGCCCCATAAGCCCTGGACAAAGTCTTGCAATCCACAAAACCAGGAGCACCGACACCAGCGCCTGTTTCTGACACCAACAGTGTCTCTGTGCAACACCCCCCTCCAGCATCAGCTCTTTGTGTGCATAGCTCAGCGCTAGCATCGCTGTGCAACACCCCCCTCCAGCATCAGCTCTTTGTGTGCATAGCTCAGCGCTGGCATCGCTGTGCAACACTCCCCTCCAGCATCAGCTCTTTGTGTGCAAAGCTCAACACCGGCATTACTGTGCAACACTCACCAACAGCATATTTGTGTTTCCAACGCCACTGGCATCACTGTGCAACACTCACCACCCGCAGACTCTTCCAACTCCTCAGCTTCCAGCTTCATGCCCAGAGGCAAATGTGGCATGCCTGTGATGATGCGCTGGTCTGCAAAAGACAAACATGCAAGGATTCAGATACGGATGGAGATGACCAATGAGTAGTGCCAAGTGTAAATCTATGCCGAGTGTGGTGCGTTTGGATGGTGGTGTACTAAATTGCAAAGTTTGGCATTGACTACTCATCTGAAACGATATCAAATGATGGACGAATGAAATGCTATCATGTTTTGCATCCGTGTTGTATCAAAAGAGCATGACCAGCGAGCGTGGCAGGTTTGGATGCTGATCTGCCGGCCTGCATTAGTTCCAGCAAGCGTGGCGTGTTGGTGAGCTGATCTGCTGGTCTGCAGTAGTCCTTGCCGCAGACAAGGTAAAGCACAGTGCGTGTGTGTAAATGTGTGTGTTTTGTGTGTGTGTGTGTGCACGCGTGCATGTTGTGATTCGGTTACGTGCTTGATTTGAGAAACAGCCTGCGTAACAGTCCCACAGGCCCTTTGATGCGTTTGACCTTCAATGCCTTAAAAAAGAGCTCACGAACATGACACAGAGTCATATGGTGCAAGTGCATGCCAGCGTTGCAACTTCTACTTTTGCTTCACGCTTTGCACTCCTTACTCAACCTTGCTACACCACTCGATCACCACTCAAAACACGCTATCACCTTGTCGTCTGAACCCTGAATCCTGATCGACATGCCCCAGTCTGTCTCCCCACACAATCCTCCTCAAGCCTCACAAGGAGTCCTTTATCCTGCCCAACCCAGCCACTTCTACATTTCCTTCTGCCTCGCATTCTCCCCAGACAGCACAAGTGCACGTCTGCTCAGCCAAATCTCACCCACTCCCCCTATGCCTCTTGAGCCTGCCCCGGAAAACTCTTGCCCTCTTGTCTTGAGTGACACAGGAATGCCAAGGCAGATGGCATGTGTAACACTCTGCAAAACTCAGGCCTCTCTATCCTCCTTCTTCTGGTAAGCTTTTGCTTTTGTACTTTGCCTCAACTTGCAAGCACGCCCCTTCCAATCTGCCTCAAACGGCACAAGAGACACGCACCCACACGGAACAAGACGCGCACACGGCCCAAGATGCACACCCACCTGGTTGCAGTTGCTGCTGCTGCCTGCTGCTTGCACGCGGGCTCGACAGCTTCTGCTGCCCCGCAAAGCCGCCTGTGGTTTGCGCGTTTGTGCCGGCCCCGTGAGCACCATGATTGAAGCTGCCGCGCTTGCGCGCTCCCCCATGTCCCCCGTAGTGATGGTTACCTCCACCGTGCGAAGCTGCTGCTTTGATGCCTGGCAGGGGCGCTCCTCCCGCAGAATCAGGCAGCATGTAGCCTATCTCACCAGGGAGTGCAAAGTTGCAGCGCGCCTGGGGGCCTGCACAAAAATGATTTTGGTGTCAGGAATGCAGCATGTGAAGCTTTGTGGGGGGGAAGCTGAATGAGCACACCCAACTTGGAGATCGGAAGCGGCGGTTGGAACAAGACGGCGCACATCCTAACTAAAGGGGCGTGGTTGTGAATGGGGGGCATAAAGGCAGCCATTTTGGCAGCACACAATAGCAGGGGATGTACAAGAGGGCCGGCAACCAAACTGTGGTGCTGCTTTGGACTCACAGGCCTTGGCTAGGTCACAAGTGTGGCTGGGTCACAGGTGTGGCTGGATCACAGACGTGGCAAGGTGACAGGTGTGGCTGGGTTACAGGTGTGGCTGGGTCACAGGTGTGGCTCGGTCACAAGCGTGGCAAGGTAACAGGTGTGGCTGGATCACAGACGTGGCAAGGTAACAGGTGTGGCTGGATCACAGACGTGGCAAGGTAACAGGTGTGGCTGGGTCACAAGTATGGGCTAGGTCACAAGTGTGGACCAAGGACAAGCTTTTCATGCTGCTTCCATGCTCATGCTGCATATGCATGATCTTTCAGAGCTGGGCAAGGAGTCTCACAAGCACACCAAAGGCAGGCACCAAACATGTACAGCAACAGCTGCAAGCCTCGCCTCTCTTGCCACCATGTGATCAACCACACTCGAGGCTTCCACACTGAGTCCTCTGTGTCAAGCTCACATTCCAGTGCCTCTGCCCATTCAGCTTGTCACAGTCGTTTTGTCAGGTCATGCTGCTGGGCCTACCTTACATCTCTTTGATTGCCACAGCGGTCGTACCTCTTCGATCGACCACACTGGCAGGGTGTTTGGCGAGTCATGTTGCTGGGCCTGCCTTTACCTCTTTGCATACACAGTGTTTGTGCTACTTTGCTTGACCTCTGACTTTTGCTTGCCACAATGACGATGGCTTTGTTAAGTTGTGCTGCTGGATCTGCCTGGTACTTGTTTGCTTGCCACAGTGATCTACCGCTCCATTCGGCCTCTGATTGCCAAAGTGACGTATCTTCATGAAGCAATGCTGATAGGCCTACCTCGGATCTGGCGTGCGGCATCATCGTACGCCTGAGCTGCTTCAATGGCAGTGTCAAAGGTGCCCAGCCACCTGCATGACGTACCGGGTAAAGTTTCCCATTTCAATCAAACCATCTGAAAATGGTGAGACAGATGAGCAGCTTCATTGGCTGTGTCGAAGGTGCCCAGCCACCTGTACAATGTGTCTAGGGAATGTATGATGAAACAAACAGCCCACAATGCAGGTTGCTTGGGCTTTGACGTTGCCTTGCATAACACACACCCAAGGCTGTACGCTCCTGGCAATGTGTAATCCTAGGCAACGTGTAAGCCTGGTGCCATTCATTAAATTGATGTCCTGCTGTCATTCTTGCATCACCAAACTGAGCGCTGAGGTTCTCATAGGTTCCAGTCCTCCCTGGGGGAGTGGAAGTCCCACTGTGGAACACTCACCATCAAGGCTCATGGTGCCTGTGCGTCGACTCACTCCGACTTAAAAAGTGATGTCCAAGGTGTGCACAGTGAGCGCCATCAATAACATCGCATTCAAGGACACATTTAACGTCACAAAGCAGTCCCCCAGAAAACTGTGATCCAATAGGGCTGGGTTGGCTCAGGACAGGAGAAGCATTAAAACAAGCTTTGGTGAGGGGAGCAATTGAGGGATGCTAAGATTGGCCCATGGAATGTCACATTTGTATTGTAATCACCTTGCATTGTATTGTAAGGTTTCACAATAATCTACATGATAAGGTCCAATCGTCAGACAAACACCACCATCAGTCAGCCCTGAAAGTGATTTGACGGTCAGAACCATGAATCTCAGACCGCAATGCCAGTAAGGATTGATGGCTCGACACCTGAGACACACACCCTTGGCAATGTCCCTGTGTTCACGCTAGAGCGCGTGAGTTACGAGGTTGTTTTGCAGCATGCATCATCTTGATTTGCAATCTGTGATGACAATGCAGAACAACCTTCGGACAAGGGCTTGAGCGCACGTCACGGTGTGCATGTGCATGTGTGTGTGTATCATGCGCAGTGACACATGAACCTCCGCCATGCACTAAAGCGCTCTCCTGTCCATCACAGGCACCATAAAAACTTTAAGCTTTGTGATGCGCGCACGCACGCACTCACACATACACACACCTGCGCGCTCCCACATTGGGGTCCCTGATCTCTGCCGCCCACTTGCCCCAAGGCCTCTGCCGCACCCCCCTGTACTGCGCCTTGCTGGTTGTCACAGGGGTGACCTTCTGGTTGTTGTTTGCATTGCTGCTGCTGTTGGTGGTGGTGGTGGTGGCAGTGGGTGCTGTGGCTGGTGTGGCATGCATGGGAGCTTGAGCTGATGGGACAGCGGTGGCCAAGGAAGAGGGGTCAGTCAGGGACACCTGCAGGTTGGGGAATGGGATGGTCAATTCAGTGGAGGGTGTGTTTGCGTAAACGAGTGGTATACTGTTCATTTCAGTTGAGTGGGTGAGTTTGCTTGAACGAGGCACAAAGGGAGCAAGCTGCTGCTAGCACTGATATCCATGGAGCATACTTTGAGGCTAGCTACGACCATCAGTGTCATGCTCACGTCCACTTACATACACTTGTGAACGCACATATAAAGCTTGAATGTGCTTGTGTGTGTGTACATGTGTGTGTGTGTGTGTTCATGTGTGTGTTCATGTGTGTGTATGTGTGTGTGTATGTGTATTTGTGTGTATGTGTATTTGTGTGTATGTGTGTGTATGTGTGTGTGTGTGTGTGTGTGTGTGTGTGTGTGTGTGTGTGTGTGTGTGTGCACCCTACTAGCAATTTGACAGTTGTGTGTCGTACAACGCATGCATGGATTCGAATTAGAGCTCATGGTGGAACCTGCACAGCATAAGTGTGTGCATGTTTGTTTTCAATGCCTGCCACATCACATGCCAGCATGCGTTGCCTTGTTGTTGTAGGCAACTCACCTCCTTCCTCCGACCAGGAGATTGCTGGCCAGCCAGCCCCGCTACAATCCTTTGGTGATGATGGGCATGGATGGGAGAGGGAGCCCGCTGAAGAGGGGGACGGGACAGGGGGCATTGGGCAAGGTTGGGCAAGCACGCAATGCTGGGTTGCACTGACTCCATGGTTTATTATCGTTTCTGCTAGCTTCTCTATGCGCGACTCCTTCCACCTAACGAGGGGTCATTTGCTACGTTCTTGCTTGGACGCTGACGTAGACGTTCCAGGACAAAACGAAGGTGCCCAGGCAAAGCTCAATCCTTCTTTTTTGGAATTATCTATAGACTTTTTTGTGGATGGCGAACCTCGGATGGTAAATTCTTCATCCGCTGCAGTAAACATGCATGCTGAGGTGGACTTTCTGACCCAATGCGTGCCCAAAATGCCGGCAATCCTAATCTCATATGCCTTCTAAATACATGCTATGTATGCGTGCCTGAACTTCAACCTCTGATGCACACTAGTGCACATGAGATTGATTGATCAATCATGGGCATCATGATGCCCAAAGTGCCTCCTCTTGAATACCTCTTGAGTTTTCAAAACAAGCTCCTTCTGATCTATAACAATTACATTGGGTCTGCATGCAACTGTGGCTTGCCAAAGGGGCAGTGGTTTAACATTTCAAACGGCCTACCGACCCCTGTCCTGTTGCTGATGTTCAGTTTCCGCACGAGCGCTGGTCAGTCTACAATGTTGACGGTATCCGCTACAATTGATCGTACCTGAATCCTGAGTCCAGGGAAGTTGGTGCTTAGCCTTGCTATAATTTATCCAGATGTCCACCAGTTTCTCGTGATCGTAGTGAACTGCCTATCGACAAACCAGCCAGAGCCCTGCTCTCGCCAGGTGAATCTTTAAAATGGGCTTGCCCTTTTTGAAACCCTCCAAAAGGATCAAACACAACATTGTGTGTACAGGTAATACTCGCATATGCAGGAAGAGTGAGGCACTAAGGACACCAACCTGCAATGGATGCGTCTCAGTGCGACCTCCACGCGAAGCACTGGAGCACACAAGCTGGAAGTTAAGATGGTGCTCAAAGAGGCAGTGGATGCTAATTTACAGGAGCATGCCTCACCAGAAGCAAGTCGTCCCTGCTTAGTGGGGGCATGCTTGCATGAAATTGAGCACCAACCCTAAGAAGGTACCCAAAGCTGAAACATCTTGCAAACCTCTCCTAGGTTCCTGCTCCTTGTACCTGCTCCCGAAACCGGTACCTGACCGTTTCTTATGAACTGGACGTGTGTGCGCGCATTTAAATGCGCAAATTGGATTTTCACTTCCACTCACTTCCCTCCCCTAAAGCTTGTCACAATATATAGAAGAGGGTGGACTTGGGTCCTATGACCAGGCCTAACTACGTGGTAGGGCAACTGTCCCAGAACCGTCGCACCAAAGTGACCGTAGAAATTAAACTTGTAATTAACAACAATAACAATAATAACGATAATGGTGTGAAGTGTTAGTTTTTAGGGCGGTATTCATATCCACTTCCGACTGTACTGATCTCTGTCCCACGCATGATGGTCAGTCTAAAGAAAATTTGTTAACCTGAGAACTTTTCAACCAAGTGGCCTGTGAACACATTTATTAAGCCAACTCCACCCATGAGCTGATTGTTTTCACAGGCTGTATTAACAGCCAGCATGAGGCTCCAATCAAGCATGCTTGTCCCTATGTGGACAGGATTGTTCCTGCTTTGCCTGTGAGTCAAACCAATCAGCTGCTGTGCACTTCCGCAATTCCCTCATAAAATAACCCTGCGTACACAGGCGTGCTTCCTTTTCCACTGCACGAGCGCAGTCCTGCTTTTTCCTGGGCTTCCCTTAAGGCAGGCGAGGTCAGTCCCAGTGCGCGGGTGCTGCCCACAGGCAGCAATGGCACCTGGCGCACAAAGGTTCACAAGCCTGGGTACTGCGCAATGATGGGCACGTGTGGCAAGCGAAGTGATGGGGACTCCCTGAACTGTGCAGCCAACAAGCCTGCGCTGACACCAGAGCCAGATCTAGCAGCTGCTCTCCAAGCCACATGCCCCACACTGTGGCAATCACAGGTAACAAAATACTTAGTTTTGTGCTAGAACTTTTGTTTATGAAGAGGCTTAACATGCTTTTGGAAATGGTTACCACACATAGTGGTTGTCACACTCCTCACCTGGATGTGTTGCCTAACATTGATGGATTTAAGGCTCTATGCCAACGAGAGCACCTCCAGCCTCTTGAGAAAGTTTGCATTTGCAGGGCACAGGGCTTGATGTTGCAGACAGAAACAGGAAAACAAGATTTTTCAGTTGAAGCTATGCACATATTTTTTTTGGAGAGGCGCATATATATTGTGATTAGTAATCTACCAATTGGAGGTAGGATAACTGAGGCTACTGACAGGAGCCGTGTCAGAAGGCAACACTATTCTTAAAGTGCAAGCCGCGTGTTCATGAGCAAAATTCTGAAAGCGCATCTTCATTTTAAAGTATCCCAACACTCTCTTATAGCTTTTTTAAGGGGCGCAGAATTATCACATGGCCTGTCAGCAAACTCAGCAACATCTCCTGGTTGTAGCTTCCAAGTCTTTTCTCTCTGTCTTGCCTCTCACGTGCTGCTTCTGATTCGTACCTAACATTGAAGGTTTTTCCTTTCTCCGAGACCAGCTATCAAATGTAAGATCTGCCCTTAGCCCCTTGCCACCAACCACACACGATGCAATTTTATGAGGGATCCTTGTTTTTCAGCTGTGTGCCATGCATTGATAACTTCATAATGCAAACGATTCTTCCCCTTATCCGGAAGGTAAGCCAAGCTCTTCTTGCATGTTGCATGCAGGGTGGCGAGGATGGAAGCTACTGCTGTAGTGCTGACCAAGTCGCAAACATCGGTAGCAGTGTAAGTGTAAAAAATATTGTTGTTTTTATGTCACCATGTAACACCCTTCTTGTGTGTGTGTATGTGGTGTAGTGTAGTGTTTTTGGCCAGGTTTTGGAGCTCCAATGGAGACAGGTTCCAGTCTATTGGAGCCAAATTCAACCTGTTTACGAGTGCAGCATAGCCAGCATTGCTGCCAAACCTTCAGGGAGGTGCAGCCTCTGGTGTCTGGCCCCTTACATCCCGAAATCTCTGGACGGTATCTTGCCACGTGTAACTCCAGGGAAGGACCACGTTACAATGAGGCTTGCTGTGAAACATCTCTGTAAAACATCTGTTTCAAGCACCCACACCTAGTGCTTGAGAATGTCTGGATGTCTAGGTTTGAACTTTTATGCCATAGCTGGTTTTGGTGCTGCATTGCCTGATGAGCCGGGTGGAGTGGCACTCCGGGCCCAAAGAGTGCCACTCCAGGTTGAGCGGCACCCTTTGCCGACACTCTGAGCGGGCAGAGGCACTCCGTTGACTGGTCCGGATTCAACCATTCCTCATCATAATTTGACCTCCTGTGTTGCTGGCTGCCCATTTTTCGGCCATTGGGCCACCTCCTCCTGAGCTACTTGCCACTCTGCTCCTGGACTACTTCCTGAGCCACTTCTGAGTCACTTCCTCCTAGGCTCTGGGTTGCCAAAGCCTTCCATGCCTGCACTTCCAAAAAAATGAAGAGGGGAAAACCCCCTTCACTTTCCTTCCTTCTCTTTCCTCCCCTTCTGTGCTTAGCCTTATATGCCTCAACTCCAGGAAATTTGTACGAATAAACCTCCCAGATGGTGTGAGGTAGAACAAACCATGCCTGGTGTGGACGAGCATGTGCGTTTCCTTTTTCTGCTGCATACCTGGTGTTCATGATTCCTTTGCCTCTCGTTGCCTTTGCAGACTCAGAGGATTGTGCCCTTTGTTGTCGGGTGCCCTGCTTGCTACCACAACTTCGTGCACCTTTGGTGAGCATCATGTAACGCACATGCTGCCCAGGGGTATTGAGGTACATGTTTGGAAGAGTGAGCCGTGTACAAAGTGCTTGTATCTGCTCGTGCACATCTGGCTTGTGCCCGCTGTTGTGCAAACTGTTTGAATCTGCTCATGCGCGGCTGGCTCAGATTTGATAAGGCTTGGGTCTGCTTATGCACACTGGGACTGGACATGTTATTTTGTCGCCTTTGAAAATTTTGACTTGCACTGAGACAGCTCATCATTTGACGGAAGTTGTTTATATTAGCATGAGGGTGCATCTGAATGCATAAAGGCTCGCCAAATGTGCAAACACTATCAGGAAATGCATCTTTCTTGTGCCCTCCTCTAGTCGTGCAGATCGTTTGTCACTTCTCTTGCTTGTACGCATGTACTTGTGTGTCCCAGGTGTGTGCTGGCATGCTCCCCTGACCAAGCCACTTTCACAGATGTTGTAGCAGTGCAACCTGCCGCCCAACCTGCGAATGCTACGGCAGTGGCAGAGGTGAGCAATTATTTCACACATGTCCTAGCAGTGCAACGTGCTGCCCAACCTGAAATGGGCAATTCGAAGGCTTAAATGCGCAACCCTTAAGACCAATACAGGGAGCAATACAGGGAACCAAAGTTTGCCTGATTGTGTATCGTGGACGCCGCGTCATAAAAAAAAGACAAGGCGGACAACACACTAATGCTCTTCATCGTGATGGCCTATGTGGGTTGCATACCTTCCAAGCTCTGGCTGGCTGCCACACAAGCCTTTCTTCTTCATGCCTGCCTGTCAATTAAGTGCTGCTGCTGTCAACTCTTTTTTCATGATCTTGGGTGCCTGCATCTGAGGCAAGGGATGCCTTGCATGCCAGCCAGATATTGTCAAGCTGAAATGCTTTTTGCAACACACTGTGCTGAGGCTTGCGCCAATGCTGGGTTGGGTGTGTTTCTTCATCCACTGAGCTCCCTGTGATGCTCGCATGTACAGAGCTCAGCTCCCATTCACAGAGCTCAGCTCCCATTCACAGAGCTCAGCTCCCATTCACAGAGCTCAGCTCCCATTCACAGAGCTCAGCTGGTATCCATGAAGCTCCCTGGGATGCCAGTGCAAACCAGGGTGTTCTGCATTTGTGCCTCTTGAGAGTAATGAAACCTTCAAGGTTGGGCTCGCGAGAGCATTGTTGCAAGCCTCAGCACCAAGCAGGAAAGAGCAGGCCAAGAAGCTCCAGGGCCTACAGACATGCGAGCCCTGGGTGCCTTCCATTCCAGGCTTGCTTTGCTTGTTGAGCTCCAGACCACTGTTCCATCCATGGATTAGTGTGCATGTCTACCCAGGTGAACTACTGGGTCGACCCTGCCTTTGGCGAAGCTTTCTACAACTCCTGCAAGGTGGGCGGTCTGCAGGATGGTCTTGCAGAGTGTGTAATTCCTTGCAGTCTGGTGCACTTCTGGTGCTGCACAGGGATGCATAGTTGGTGCTGCGTGGTGGAGTGCAGCTTATCTACTTGATTGATAAAGGTCCACAGACTGTCCTATCAGGCGCACAAGGAAATCAATAAGTTGTTGTCTGGCGTAGTGGTATGCACATGGTCTTGTGTGGTGGCACTTTTGCAGAGTGCGTACCCGTGGTCAGATTCTAGCATATCTAAGCTTTGCTGCAGGCACAAGACATTGATTTCACCTGCTGCCGCTGTTGCCAAAGCTGCCCTTGATGGCAAAAAAAACTTGTTTTGGTGCTCGTTCAGCAGGCTCAGCAAGGCATGGTGACTTTGAGATGTCCCTGGGTCCATGCATCAAGCTTTCAGTCATTTCCAAATGTTTCACACGCAGCAACAATGCTAGTATGATCTGTGCTGTTCACGCCTGTGCAGCCAATTGTGCTGAGTGCGTCCCCTTCACTGCTGCGCTCCATCTCTGCCTTACTCTCGCATTTTTTGCAGTACTCTGTTTCCTCTAAATATTGCTGCCAGCTGCTAAAAGAAAAGAAAAGACTACGCAAGCCAGGTCCAGCTGCGTGCATTAAGGAAAGGTCCCCTAACTAGCAAGCTAGCTGCCAGCTGCTGTGGCACTGGTGTTGCATCCTATTTGCTCAGCCTACGGCGCTGCCGCTGCACCTGTGTGACGAAAAAGAAAAAAATAGGTGGAGACCCCCAAAGCTGCATTCCGTGCCAAATTTGCAAAGCACAAAAATCACTTCTATGACAACACTACTCATGTTGTCAGTTTTTCCTCTCTGTCTCGCCAGTGCTGCCACTTTGCTTCCTTCAGTCCATTGTGCTACCTTTACCCATCATTTTTATAATATACCTGGTACCTGTAATTGATATCCACTGTTTGAAAAAGATTTGCATTGCCCAACAATGCTGCAGCTGCATTCGCCACCAACATTTCCATTTTGGACCTGTGTCCTTGCAGACCTGTCGGTTGCCTGTGCGTGCTCCCCTTATGTTGATCAGGCAATATCGCCAATGCCAGAAGTGTTCTTAGTGTGCATTTGTCTCTTGACTGAATTTGCTCAGGATGTCAAGTTTGGTGCTGCCAATGTCCCTGCTATGGCCTTCATTGGAGGCGGCGCAACAAACTACCAGCAGTGGTTTGACTTCCTGGGCCTGGTGAAGGATAAGAGGTGGGCAGTAGTGGCATGGCATGCATTCAATTTGCTGCAAGGAGGAACTTAAGAAGGAAGTTGGTTCCAGCTCCTGGGAGAAGAAGGAGCTCTTCTTCTAAGAAGCTTTCCTGCAAAGTCCTGCAAGACCCTCGGTTTCTACCTCACCTTCCAAATTTGGCTGCCTGACGTCTCAATTAAAGCTCTCATCCACTTCCATTTACACCTTATGTCCCTCCATGCGAACCTCCTTGCGCACCTCCGCATGCGCCTCCCCACACAGTACCTCCCCCTCACAACATCAACTGCAATGATCCCAGTCCTCCAAAACTCAGAGTTATTTCAAGTGAGTGCTTGCATAACCTTTGTTGCAGGATCCCGCCCGTCGGCTCACCCTTCCAACAGAATTTCCTTCCTGCAAACACCACGCCTGCGGACATGTCGCCCCTCACAGACACCAAGCCCTCACCCTCCCTTGCTCCGTGTGGATCTGGGGCCCTGCGCTGCTCCTGCGCCGACTGCCCAGATGGCACAGGGTGTCAGCCAGTAAGTGTGCGGCTGTGACTCCTGTGCTACTGTGACGGCTTAGGATGCCTGTCAGTGCAAAATGCCTACAGTGCCTACCCATGCCTACTGGCCTCTACCAATTTCCACCTGTGCAATATGCCTACCAAGCCTACCAATGCCTACCAAGCCTCCCCATGCCTATTGGCCTAACACTTTCTCTTTCCAATGCAATATGCCTACCAGTGCCGAGCAAGCCTACCAATGCCTACCAGTGCCTACCAATGTCTACCATTGCAGTATGCCTTCCAATGCCTAGCAAGCCTACCAATGCCTACCAGTGCCTTCCCATGCCTGCCAGTGCCTACCAATGTCTTCTAGCGCAATATGCCTTCCAGTGCCGAGCAAGCCTTGCAGTGCCTACTCATGCCTACTGGCCTACCAATGTCTACCTGTGCAAAATGCCTGTACCCGTGCTTACTGAGCCTGCGAATGCCTACCAGTGCAAACGCAGCCTCATGGCATTTTGTGTGGGAGCAGGGCGCTTCACTGATCCTGCCTTGCTTGTCAGTGGGCGCTATTTGCGAGCCAGTGAACGTGGCTCTCCAGCCCTGCTTCCTATCCATTCCTCTGCTCCTCTTTTCTTTGAGCTTTGACCTTCCTTCTGTGCTGTCCCCCAGCTTCCATACATTGCTCTGTCTCCCATCCAGCCCCCTGCCCCCCAACTTTTCTGGCCATGATTTTCCCTCCAAGCCTGCCCTTGTGATCCACGTTGCTCCATTTCCCATCGTGTCTCGCTCCTCCCAGTGTTTTTGGTCCTGTTTTTCCCTCATTACCATCCCAAGCTTCCGGACCATGCTTCGTTCCCTCTCCAATCCTCTACCTCTCACCCCTTCCGTCCTCGCTGGCTCTTAATGCTATCAGTCCTCATGCTGCCAATCTTGCTCATCTGGCTCCCTCCATCCTTGCTGGCTCCTCATGCTGCCCCTGCAGCCTCCGGATGATAGCGGAAAAGGCAAGTCTGACCACACCTGCCATGTGGGCGCTATCACCTGCTGGGACTTTGCCCTGATCTGGGTGTGGATTGTTTGCCAGACAGCCCTGGCCATCTGCTTCTCGCCACCAGGGACGGTGGGCTACATGGCATGCACGCTGTGGTGTTGGATCAGGCGGGCCATGCGTCTCCAGGTATGCACTTTTCTCTGCAGACTTGAGTGTGCACACCTGACTTGAAGTGCTTCACAGCGAAAAAGGCCACGAGTCAAAGCACATAGCTGCTGAGCTGGCCAAAAGGCTCACAAACAGTCTTGGGGCTGTTTTCCACTTTGTTATCACTGAGATGGAAATAAAGATGTGTTTTAGACTTTAGTTCAGTGCAGCAGAGTAACTGTGTGTCCTGGATACAAGCAGCATTCAGGGACAAGTTTCAGAAGTTATTGGTAAACTAACAACAAGGATGCCATGCTTTCCTTATCTTTTCCAGGTGGATGAGCTACGGAGTGTGTCAGCAGAGGCGCAGGCGCCATTGCTTACTCCAGGTGAGTGTGCCAAGTGTTTTGATTGTGTGCTCAGGTTGTCTTTCCCCTGTAATTGGGTTTTTGATTGGACAAAGATCTATGCGCCTCAGAGGTTTTCAGCAGCAAAGGCAAGTGCCTTTGCTCACTGTAAGTCGTGACGATTAAGGTCAACAGAGGATTTGGGACAAGCAGACATTCTCAATTTGCTGCAGGGGTCAAAAGAAAGTGTCAAAGAACCACACATATGATTGCAATGACACCATAAAAGCAAAGTTACATAGGCACCTCAAGCCTTTCTTTGGCCTGTACGCCAATACTGAGCATGATTTATACAAAATTCATTTTTTTGAAAATCTGTACACACCTTCCTTTAGCAGGAGTGTTTGTGCATGGGATCCTCTTCACTTACAGCATGATCCTGCTCCTGAAATCCACATTGAAATGCGTGTTCAACCCCAAATTTTGAATTGGAATAGATTTGCATGGATGTCAATGCATCCAGCGAGCACTGCAACAATGGATGTGCCCTATGAGCCGACCATAGGCCAACCAACACAAATCCAATGGCACGCCATGTGCCTGGACAATGTTTGAAGTTAAGTCGTGGGTGTCTTGCACTGTGGTATTGCATTGTATCATTTTGTGTGTAGCCTATTTACTGTTGCTTGCTACAGCTGAAGAAGCCTCAAGTCTGGCGGGCTGATGTTCCACATTTTTGTGCATGCTTGCATACGTGCAGCCAAGTCTGATGCAGCCAGCTTTTCAAGCTGGAGGGCTCCCGGACCTGATGCCTCCGCCAAGCCCCACAAGCCCACCTGGCTAGAGCGCAAGCTCAGAAAGGCATTCTTTAAACTGGTGCGTGGTTTTCTTTTTCCCTTAAAGCACAAGCACTTTTTTCCTTCCTTGCATGGTTTGGTTTTCTCCTTTGGGCACGAGCTCAGGAAGGCACTCTTTCGACTTGTGCGTGGTATTGTTTGTCATCTGGGTGCATGGTGACAGAAGCTGAGATCATGGGTTAGCGCTTTTAAACCCATAGTGAGAGGTTCCCACACCGCCATTATTGCGCTGTCAAGCTCTTACCGCACTTCAA
Source organism: Dunaliella primolecta (assembly GCA_914767535.2). NCBI lineage: Eukaryota > Viridiplantae > Chlorophyta > Chlorophyceae > Chlamydomonadales > Dunaliellaceae > Dunaliella > Dunaliella primolecta. The sequence continues at coordinate 1,085,552 of OU611755.1, read as the reverse complement.
GCCGTCCACTCTGTATGTCTTCTGCCAGGCCTGCAGATGTATCAGGGAGTGCATCTGCCCAGCCCACTATTCTGACAAGTCTCTGCAGCAATACAATTCTGTGGGTAGTGGCCTAACCAGCTCAGTTGGCTGAAATCATGGTCCCACATCATGCACAGCTGAATTTGCTGCTCTGATGCCCAGCCACCAGACAATTGTTCATCACTAAGCTGCTTGAAAAGCTTGTGCACATCACTAAGAGCTCATGTGTAATGGCTGATGCCTAAGCCGTAATCTCACTGTCAGAGTTTGCCAAAGATGACAAATTCAAGTTTTTTATGAGCGTTGTGTGGCACACCATATTGTTGGCTTGGATATGCAGACCATGCAGATTCCACTCACAGAGGAGGCCTGCCCAACCTGCTTGTCTTACATGTTATGGCAATTTTATTCATTTCCTGCAAAGACGGGCCTGGAGGGAAAAATGTTCCAAGGGAGTATGTGTTGTGCAAGAGAGCAACTCATATATCACAAAAGCACCCGTGCAACTTGGTGCTATGCCCTGCCCCTTGTTCTTGTTTTTGCAGGGCCGATATTGTGCAATTTATCCTCTGCGCGTGATTGGCGTGGCCACTGTTTTGCTAGGCTTGAGCTGCATAGGGCTGGTGCGACTCAGGTGCGTCGCGTGCATGTGTAGTGAGGAAGCTTGACTTTCCAATGACCGGCAGCCTCGCAATGCGCACAGATCTTTTAGCTGGCGTGGCTAATTGCAGCTGGGCCTCGGGAGCAGAATTTGTATTAGCAACCCAAGTATGTTTGCCTGCGTGTTTGCATATGTGTTTGCATGTGTGTGTGTGTGTGTGTGTGTGTGTGTGTGTGTGTGTGTGTGTGTGTGTGTGTGTGCGTGCGTGCGTGCGTGCGTGCGTGCGTGTGTGTGTGTGTGTTTGTGTGTGTGTGTGTGTGTGTGTGTGCGCGCGCGTGCGTGCGTGCGTGCGTGTGTGTGTGAACACATTGGCATCTTTCAAACTGAGACATGGTCACACATGGTGAAGCCTCTCATGCAGTAATCCTTTATTGGAATTGCGTTCCATCAAAAAACCATTGCAATCGCAAAGTGTCCCTCTATCAGTTGGCAGCACGAGTTCCAAATCTCCTTTCTAACTCGTACCTTGTTGACTCACGCATGATCAAGCTTTAGTTGCCAATTGGTCACAAATACCTCAGCTGCGTGCCATCAGTTATGCCAGTCATAGCTGGCCAGTCATGACCATAGACTGGTTGCCCTTGCGTAGAGTAGCATCGACCTGCTCCAGCATGTATCATTCCTGCCCTCAGGTACGCAGATATATTGAGGCCAACTCCCTAGTCTCTCCGGGTGCGTTCAGGCTGCCGCGCTGCCCTGACTAACCTTATGCAATGAGCTGATGCAGCATTTACTTATGCCTGCTGTTATGCATGCAGAATTGAGACCGACCCCCAGTCGTTGTGGGTACGCCCAGGCAGCCGCGCCGCCCAGGAGCGTGCTTCCTATGAGGCCTCCTTTGGGCCCTTCTATCGCATCGAGCAGCTACTCATCAGCACCAAGCCCCAATCAGGGTGAGCATGTTTTGTTGCACAAATCTGATGTGCTGAGCTCCCAATGAGGGTGAGCACAGTTCTGCTGCTTTGTTGCGCAGACGTTTCTTGCTTTGCTGCTCAGCTGCTCGTCAGCACTGAGCACTGAGTAGAGCTGCCCTGTTGCACGTATCAGATTAGCACACAGCTGCGCAGCTGCTCCCCAGCACTGAGCACGGAACAGGATGGGCACAGCTGCTTTGCTGTACAAGCTAGAGTATCACATCTGCTCAGCTACTCACCAGCACAACGCCCCAAGAAAAATCAGTGCAGCATAGCTGTGCTTTTGCACAGATCTAAATAGCGCAGCTGCTTTGCTGCTCACTAGCGCCATAGGTATGGTGTGCATGTCTCGTCGCACATTGATGAATAGCACAAGCGCTCAACTCCTTGTCACCCCTGAGCCATGGGTGGTTTGAATGCTGCTTTGGTGCACAAATCAAGAAGGAAGTCCAGTTTCTCAGCCAATGGTCAGCACCTGGCCCCAAGCAGGGTGAGCGCTGCTATGCATTACAGGCGTTTGTGGATGACCACAGCAGCAACCTGCTTTGCCACACAGGCATTAATGATAGATCCTGGGAGGCGTTTTGCCTTGCTTTTCACCTTGACCTGCTGCACGCTTGTACGCAAACGCAACCTGTTGCCAACCCCCATGAAATGGTCGCACTAGCATGTGGAGGAGCGGATGTGGATGGAGTGACTTCCCTTTTCCCTTGCCCTGCAAACAGTTAGATAAGTTTTTCCCAGCTTTGTAAGGTGTGCTAGTGCGTAGTTTATGCACCAGACACAAAAACAAAAAAACAGTGTGCATTCCTCGTTCCCTCACAGGGACAAGCTGTCGCAGCACCAGCACCAGCAGCCCATCCTGACCCCTCAAAACATTGAGCTGCTGTTTGACATCCATGAGGCCATTGATGATCTGGAAGGTGCGTGCATTGTGAGAAAGCATCACTCAAGCAGCACCAACCGCCCATCCTGCTCCCTGAGAGCATCAAGCTCCCATATGAAACTTTCTGGTGCCATTGACAACCTGTGGAAGTGCGTGTTAGAAGGATAAGAAGGAATGTCTTGATCATGTCAAAGCCATTAATGACCTGGACTGTCTATTCATCTTTTATCCTTGGATGATGGGTGACATGGCGTCGAAACGCTACTGTCACATCCTGACCCTGCTAATGGGAAACAGTTGCCAGCATGAATACTTGATCGGGTTCCACAAGGCTCCACATAGCGTGTGTGTGTGTATGTGTGCTTGTTCTCGTGCCAAAGACCAAATCACAAACTTACTCAAGTAACTCTTGCAGGGCAATCTCTAGGATGTTTGCGTTTCTGCTCCTATGCATGCTGAAAGTGAATTGCATATTTGGCTGCCCTTGGGGCCAGGTTGTCCTCATGATAGACAAGTCAGATGCTCGGTGCTTTTGGGCAGGAGAGGTGGTGGTCTTGTGGACTGTTGCCCTCACGGTGCATCCGTCACTGTATATGAAAGTACATTTTATTTGTGGATGAGTATGCTTGAGCATGCTGAGCTTGACTACTGCAATGTTTCCCTATTTTTATGCTATGGTAGCATTTGTCACCTGGTGCCATGCTGTGCAGAAGACAGTGCCTCTGCTTTCCTTGTGTCATTGGAGCTTGTGTATGCCCAGTCACTTGCTTTAGAGTGCTACTGCGTGCCTTTGCTTCCCTTATGGTGCCACTTGCCTTTGAGTGCTTGTCGAGTGCTTTCCTGCTCCACTGAAGCTGGATAATGCCCTTGCTTTTGAGTGCTAATGCATGCCTTTGCTCCCTTCATGCTCGTGTGTGCCTCTGCTGCCTGTGTGCTGTTATGTGCACACGTTTTCCTTAAGCGCGCTGTTGCTGCTTTTTGGCCAACTGAAGGCTTCTTGGATGGAGGTGAATGCTTACAGAAGGCTACAAAGTGGAAGAACTCAATCTCAATGTTTAGACTCGTGCTTTTTGGAAGTCATCCAGTACCCTTTGAGAGCTGTCAGTCAGCCACATCTTTGCCTCTCGCAAGCTTCCTTTCGTAATCTGTGCTGTGCTCAACCTACTGTGATGCTCCATTGATGCACAGGCTCTTAGCACGATAAGTGAGCTTTTGAACATAGGCTATTTTATATAGCCTGTTGGTGAAAGAACCCCCTTTTACCTGAAATGCTGGTATCCATCCCTCCTCTTTTGCAGTTACAACTCGCGTGAAGGGCAATGAACGGGAGCACGATTCAGAGCAGGAAGATTCCTCCGTCAAGCTGTCAGATGTGTGCTACCGCCCATTCACTGATGGCGAGTGCGCAGTCCAAAGTGTTGCACAGTATTGGCAGATGGACCGACAACTGTACCGCCAAGAGCAGGTGTGTGTGTGTGTGTGTGTGTGTGTGTGTGTGTGTGTGTGTGTGTGTGTGTGTGTGTGTGTGTGTGTGTGCTGACTGGCATGCATGTGCATCTTGAGGGGGATGCTAGTTGCCTCTAGCTGCTAAAGTTGCGTCACTTAATGCTGTAGTGTCTGACTGTTTTGCTGACTTTCTGCCGATGGATCGCTTATCCAACAGCAAGTAGTACCTGGCAGCCTCTGCTTGGCAGCTCATCCAACTCAACCCACCCATACCCACCACCTGAGCATACCCATACCCACAGGCAGCCCAGGCAAGGAGCCTGTGGCAAAGCAGCCTTGATCAAAACTCCATGAGCAAGACAGCCTAGCCAGGAACACGCCACTGAAACATCCTCATGCATGTTTCCTCCTCATAGTCCTTTCCAAGGCCTGAAGCTATGGCAACCATTGTGCAGGGCCCATTCTATACCGCTCCCCTGCCTGCCTTCCTTTCCAGACCCTTAGACTGTCAATGCAGCTGGTATTCCTTCCATTCATCAGTGATTGTGTGCGCGAAAGAGCCTGGAGCAGCTTTCTCAAGCGATCGACCATGCTATGTTACCAACCCTCCCATTTTCCTTCACGGACTTTTACAATTTTCTCCAACCCTTCCACTTGTGGTTGCACAAAGCCTTCAAGAGCAGTCACTCTTCATGGACTGCTTACTGCACATGACAGTATTGAGGCAACAAAACAAATTCACCAATGAATCAGTGGAGGCACCAATGTGAGGCACTGAATGTAGGGCACTCAAGATGACCTGCCTTTCCGTGTTCCTCCTCAGGCCAAGCCACACTCTACCCCCTGTCGCGTGGCAACAAACTTCTGCCTTGGCCATTGGACCACACAGTTCTTGTCGGTTTTTGTCCTGTGGTCCCCTGCCTGCAAATTTGCACTTGCCTTGCCGTTCTTCTGCTCAGGCCAAGCCACCCTCCGCCCCCAGCCGCCTGACGCCAGAGTTTTGCCTAGGCCATTGGACCACACAGTGCTTGTCGGCTTTTGGGGCGCCCATGGACCCTTCCATTGTGCTGGGGGGCTACACTCGCAGCAAGGAAGCCTACAGGTTGGAATTATTGAGCCTTTTCCCTTTTACAGTTCCTGCTGGCCACCTTTGCCGAGAACACAAGTGCATTTGTGTGCATGCGCGTCAGGGCATGTACTCTCGCTTGTGCGTGAGCAATCTTGTTGTTCTTTTATCGCAGTAGGCCTGCAGGAGGGTGATATGGAGCTCAATGCTTGTAGAATGTGAGCATGCGCTCATGCATGTGACCATGTGTGCAAGTTTGGCGATGAAAGGCAATGCAAGTGCACAGACAGATGATGCTGCCACCCAGCAGCGATGCTATTTGATCATGCAACGAATGAGTGAGAATGCTGCGGGGCAGGCTGACCTCAGCGTTCAGTCAGTGACCATGCGGCAAGGCAGATTGTACATGCTGCATGTCGATGATACTGCTGCAAGCCAGACTAACATCGCACTCCATGGCATGCAGTCAGTGATCATGCGGCATGCAGTCAGTGATCATGCGGCATGCGGTCAGCGATCATGCGGCATGCGGTCAGTGATCATGCGGCATGCAGTCTGTGATCATGCAGCATGCAGTCAGCGATCATGCGGCATGCAGTCAGCGATCATGCGGCATGCAGTCAGTGATCATGCAGCATGCAGTCAGCGATCATGCGGCATGCAGTCAGCGATCATGCGGCATGCAGTCAGTGATCATGCGGCATGCAGTCAGCGATCATGCGGCATGCGGTCAGTGATCATGCGGCATGCGGTCTGTGATCATGCGGCATGCAGTCTGTGATCATGCGGCATGCAGTCAGCGATCATGCGGCATGCAGTCAGCGATCATGCGGCATGCAGTCAGCGAGCATGCAGCATGCAGTCTGTGAGCATGCAGCATGCAGTCAGCGATCATGCGGTATGCATTCAGTGGTCATGCAGCATTCTGTCAGTGTTCATGCGGCATGCAGTTAGTGATCATGCGGCATGCAGTCAGTGATCATGCGGTAAGGCATGCATCCTACATCCTACAATGCACACATTTACCTATATGCGGAAGTGGAGCAATGTGTGGATGCTGCAGACGTGCAGATTTAGCCAGCCTTGTGCAGTTAACAGTGCCATGAGCTGCACGCTCCTTGCCCTGCTACATCTGGCTGTATGCATATCGTTAGCCTGCACGCTCAAGCAGGAGCTTTGCCGGATGGCGATAAGCGCAGTAGCATTGACCCACAACATGCAATAGACAAAATCTGTTCCAAGTTTCAGTGCTTCAGACAAAAGAGGGACCTCACAGCTGCCGTCTCCACCTTGTTGTGACTCTGTGTGCTCGTAAAGCGCCTGCCGCCTCTCCCCCTTATGCATGTAGGAACCTCACAGCTGCCGCCACCACCCTCGTGGTAACGCTGCCAGTGAGGTCCCAGCCCTCTGTCAGTGAGGAGGCCCGCGCTTGGGAGGCAGCGCTGCTTGACCTTATTCAGGTAGGTTCTTACTGCACACTCATGGGTTTGGTATGAGCAGGCTTTCATGTTCTATATTCTTTTATCTCCAAGCCTGCTGTCAGTGAGGAGGCCCGCGCTTGGGAGGCAGCGCTGCTTGATCTCATTCAGGTGGGATTTTGCTGCACACTCATGGGTTTTGCATGGGCAAGCTTACTATTTGACATCCTGTTGTCCCAAATCCCTCTGTCAGCGAGGAGGCCTGCGCTTGGGAGGCACCCCGCATGAATGCTGGACACTTTTGCGGGCTGGTGCTCGGTAGCCATCAACTCAAAGGGAGGTTTGGGCACAGAAAACAACACTGTTTTGCCATTGTTAGGTGCAGCTGCTAACCTGACAATGCTATATAGCCCAAATGTAACACCCTGAAATGGCGCCACTATCACAGTCGCTCCAGGGCTTGCGCAAGCTTCCATTTCAAGGCCATTTGGGTTTGATCACAGCAGTCATGTGCAGGGCCTGCCTGTGTTGATATAGGGACGCACATCACAGCAGTCATGTGCAGGGCCTACCTGTGTTGATTTAGGGACGCACATCACAGCAGTCACGTGCAGGGCCTACCTGTGTTGATTTAGGGACGCACAGCACAGCAGTCACGTGCAGGGCCTACCTGTGTTGATTTAGGGACGCACATCACAGCAGTCACGTGCAGGGCCTACCTGTGTTGATTTAGTGACGTACAGCACAGCAGTCACGTGCAGGGCCTACCTGTGTTGATTTAGGGACGCACATCACAGCAGTCACGTGCAGGGCCTACCTGTGTTGATTAGGGACTGAGCAAACATGTTACCCAAGCACTGCCCGTCAGCGTTGCAGGACTGCCCGTCAGTGTTGCAGAACAAACCATCAGTGTTGCAGCACTGCCCATCGGTGTTGCAGCACAACCTTGCTTTGCCCGCTCAATGTTGCAATGCTTGTTGCAGGGTTGTTCAGTGCGACGTTCTGAGATGAAAAATGCTATAAAATGCGTGTAGAATGCGAGTTCGTCGAACTGTTCGATCGCACGTTTGGTCGAGGAGGGGGGTGGCCGGGCCAGGGGTCAGCAGAGCCCATACAAGCTTGCCCAGGCCTTCCATCCCTTGACCTTTCATTTTTAAGCGTGTTAATGAAGATGAGAGGTCCTGATGAGTTCATGTGCCATAACAGTGGCCTTCAGGTGACCTTCTAGTGGCCTTCAAGTGGACTTCGCAGGCTGCATTTCGCAGAGGGGGGTAAAAGTTCGACGAACGGCACTTTTAAAATGCGATAAAATGCGTGTAAAGTGCGAGTTCGATAAAGTGCGCCGTTCGTCGCACTGAACAACCTTGGCTTGTTGCACATCTTTGGCGGTATCCTGCTAAAGCACGACTGTGTAAAGTAGTGTAGCAGCCGTGTGCTGTATAGTGGCAGCTGCGTGCTGATCATTATCTCTGGGTACTATGCCATGCCCAAGTTTGTTGTTGCTCCTTTCACTGTCATTGGAAGCCTCCATTCCTGTAGAGAAGGACCTCCAACTTCATGTTGTGAGCTATGCAGCTTTTCTTGCTTAACCAAATGCATGCATTTTGTGTTCATTGCAGCAGGATCTGTTGTCTTCTCAATAACGCACACTCAAAAGCTTGCTAAGATGTATGACCTATCATCCTGTATGTACTTGAAAATATGCACATGTATGCACCTTAAAATATGCTGCTTTCATTCACCTTCTCACCATTTTGTCAATGTACAATTTTTTAAATCAAAATGACTTTGACGTTTGAAATTTGAGCATAAGAATTTCATGCATGCGTGCTTAAAGTTTGCTTGGGCGTTGAACTCTGTATACAACGCACACACACATTTACTCACTCACTCATGCAGACTGAGCTGGAGCCCAAAGTTTTAGCCGCTGGGCTGACGCTCTCCTACTCTACTGAAAGGTGATTGAAAATGTGAACCGACAAGGCCGTATTAAGTTTGTGGATTTGTGCACATGTGCGCACACTTCACTATCAGTGGATTGAAGCCCCAAAACATAACCAAATATTTGAAAAGCGCAGCTGCAATTGTTTGGCATGCATGCATAGCGTTGCATGCCCTTACGCACTTCAGAAGCCTTGGCATGTGTAACTCACCAGGCGCCTGAAAAGGATGCACACCGGGCCTTTTTTTTATTAATTGTATGCTATGAAATTTTTGCTAGTTGGGTGAATGGCAGCCTTGCTGTCTGTATCTCACTCGCTGGCGATGCCCGTGCGCGCGCGCGCACACACACACACACACACGCACACACACACACGCACACACACACACACGCACACACACACACACACACACACGCACACACGCACACACACACACGCACACACACACACACACACACTTGCAGGTCCATCCAAGATGAGCTGGGCCGTGAAACAGGTGCAGAGATGGGCACTGTGGCGGCCTCCTATGCAGCCATGTTGCTGTATATTGCTGTGTCCCTTGGGGGCTTGCCTTCCCGGATGACCAGGCCTTTCCCTCGCAGGCTGGCGCGCGTCTGTGTCCTCAGGTGGGTCCTGAGTGTGTGTGTGTGTGTGAGAGAGAGAGAGAGGGAGGGAAGTACAGGTAGGTGCGCACACATGCGCGTGCGTGTGCACATGCTCAGTGCTTAATTTATTCATTTGCTGTGTGATGTTAGTTCATGAACGAAGCTTCATTTGGGTTTTGCTAAGTGTCATGTATTTTTCGTGGGTTAAGAAGGACCCACTTCTGCAAGGCGGAGTATGATTGCTGGTGACTGCCTGACTCTTTAAGTTTGCTTGTTTCTTACATCAATACACTATTGGAAAAATCGGTTGATAGTGCATTAGCTTGGCTTCTGTTCCTCTGCTGCATGTTCCTCTGTTTCTTTCCTCAGTGTGCCAAAGTTACGCGCATGGCACTTTATGACTCGGCTCTAGCCTTCTTCTCAATCAGCTCCTTCTTCTCAATCAGCCTTCTTCTCAATCATGAAGCACTCCTTCTATTCTCTTTTCCCCCCTCTTCTCAATCATGAAGCACTCCTCCTCAATCAGCCTTCCTCTCAATCATGAAGCACTCCTATTCTCTTTCCCCCCTTCCTTTTCTATTCTCTTTTCCCCCTTCTTCTAAATCATGAAGCACTCCTCCTCAATCAGCTCCTTCTTCTCAATCAGCCTTCTTCTCAATCATGAAGCACTCCTTCTATTCTCTTTTCCCCCCTGACATGAGCCTTGGGAATGCAGCCAGTGTACCAGGCTCTGTATGCCCGTTAAGTGCACCTCGTTAGCTTGTGCAGCACAATGTGAGCAGAGGTACCTCGGTACCTGTGTAGCACCTTGTTCGCTATGCAGTACCTGGTAAACAGCGGAGCACCTTGTTGTTGGTGCGGCTATGCCATGGTGAGCTTTGTGAGGGATTTGTTGTGGGAGAATTGTGAGCACCAGGCCCCTCCAAATGCTGTCCCCCTCATAATCACTCACATTTTCATGCAAAACGATGGGACGCTTGGGGCAAATCGCCGCAGAGCCCTGCCCTCTGTGCATTGTCCTTGCGTTGACTTTTTAGTTGCAGAGCTCTAAGCATTACTGCAAGATAATTTTTAATTTGCAGGCTGCAGAAGTGAGGTGCGTGACCTCCGTATCACCTGTGTTTTTTTTTGCACCCTTTCTCCTTTCTTGTGTTCCCGGATTCTCTGCAACTCGTCTCGGGCTTACTTCTCTCTGTCTCAGCGCACACTTCTTATTGGGAATGGTCAGCGTCATGGTTCCTTTTGATACTTTTGGGCATGGCCGGTTCCTGCTGTTCCGGGATGTGCTCAGCCCCGCTATCATTCTTTCCCATGTTGGCCTCTATACAATGTCCCTGGCAATGCATTTGAACCACATGGCAAGGTCTCACAAGTGGGATGGAAAGGCAAGATGGTTGGAAATGTTAGTACACCGAGAGAAGAAAGGTCCACGCCAGCCAAATGGCTGCATGCATAAAGGAAAGGTGCACAAAGGGTCTAGATTATTCAATATTTGGCGCTGTGGCCCCAAATTCCGTGTCATCCTGCACCTACTGAAGCAGGAGCAGATGGTGCATGCAAACATATTTTTTGTTACTATCGTTCGCCGTCAAATTGCCTCAAGATGGGCCTGATTGCCGATGCGTTCTGTGGTCGATTTTTATGCAGTGATTTCACTCCAGCACTCATGCCTGCAGTAGAGAGTTCCTTACGTTGTGCTCAGCTGATTTGAGGAGCAAGAGCATGACATGCAGTAAAGAGTTCCTTGCGTTGTGCTCAGCTGATTTGAGGAGCAAGAACATGGCCGTTTTGCAGTGTTTGCAGTGATTTCGCTTCCACGCGCATGCCTGCAATGCTGAGTCCAGCACTCGTGCCTGCAGTAGAGAGTTCCTTGCGTTGTGCCCAGCTGACCTGAGGGGCAAGAGCATGGCCGTTTTGCAGTGTTTGCAGTGACTTCGCTCCCACGCGCATGCCTGCAATGCTGAGTCCAGCACTCGTGCCTGCAGTAGAGAGTTCCTTGCGTTGTGCTCAGCTGACCTGAGGAGCAAGAGCATGGCCGTTTTGCAGTATTTGCAGTGATTTCGCTCCCACGCACATGCCTGCATTGCTGAGTCCAGCACTCGTGCCTGCAGTAGAGAGTTCCTCACGCTGTGCTCAGCTGATCCGAGGGGTAAGAGCATGGAGTGAGCATCCAGCCATCTCCAACCACTGTTCCACACATCTTCTCAACATGTGTTGACCCACGTTCATGCCTGCAGCAGAACCCTTCCAGCCCTGGCCGGATGACTGTGGGCAAGAGCATCGATTTGGGCATCAGGCCTCCTATGAACATCCCTTCAAAATCAAAAGCACTTGACTGCAATGTTCGTGCCTGCTTCGGAATCCCTGCAGCCAAGCCCTGCTGGGCTTGGGAGGTGTGCAGATTGTGTGCAGAAGCATGGGACACTGCTTCACACTTCACAGTATTTGACGGCAACATTCATGCCTGCTGCGAAATCCCTGCAGCCGAGCGCTACTGGGCTTGGGAGGTGTGCTGATCGTTGGAGGCAGTGTAGCAGGGGCTTTGGGGATTGCGAGCGCCTTTGGTATGTCGTCTTCCCTGATCAGCCTGGAGGTAAGTTGTTTGAATTACTCAAGAGGTCACTTGTTAGAATGGCGCTCTCTGAGTGGGGGGCATTGCGGCTTGGGCTTGCAGATTTGCTAACACCTTTCAGAGTTTGGTATGTATTTTCCACTTTTTTCCTTCGAGTGAATCACTTGTAGTGATGCTTGGTGGTATGATTGCATGAGACCCTAGCTTGGGAGTAGTTGCTGAGTGCACATAGCCAGGGTTGGCCTGCTTCCTCTTTGTTATTTGGTGACTTTACTTAGGCTACAATGATGCAGGCAATGAAATCGGGATGCCTCTCGATGACTCTTGAGAGCTTTAAAGCGTGTGCCTATTTTTGTAGGTACCGGGGAGCTTGTGCTGTGTGTGTATGTGTGTGTGTGCATACGTGTGTCTGCTGAGCACCTTGTTTCCACGCTGCACCTCATTTGCATCATTTGTGTTCACTAAACAAAAGCAATTTGAGCACTCCTTGTCAGCTTCCATGCCTCACTTGACCTCCCTTCCAGGTCGTGCCCTTCCTTATCCTGGCAGTGGGAGTGGACAACATGTTTGTGCTGGCTCATGCGCTACAGCGTCAGGTGCGTGTTCGTTTGTGTGTGTGAGAGAGAAAAAGAGAGATCGAGAGGGCGTGGGGGGAGCGAGGGATTTGTGTTACTTTCGCTTTTCATCCTTTTTAGCAAGGACATTTGTCTTTAAATCCGGCTTTTAGTCACCACTGTGCGCAGAAGAAAGTGAATCACTGGTGCCTTAACTACTTGGTTTGTGTGCCATTGTCTTTCACCTTTGCCATGGCCCCAGCGTGCGCGCGCGCACACACACACACATGCACACCTACAGCCACAGTGAGGCATATGTGCAAGTGCGCGCGCACACACGGACAGGCACAGAAAAATTACCATTATGCAGTGCTCTCCTGCAGCTTGCTAAAGGCACTCCATCCCTGTACCATGGATTGTTGCATCATGAATTTATGTTTGGGTACAGTGATCATGGTTTTCATGAAGGAAAGTCAGAGGAGCTTCGAAAGGGCATTAAGAGAGCCTAAAAAGTGTGCCTCGCAATGCCCAGAAGAGCCTCCAAGAACCCTCATAAAGACCTGAAAAGGACCTGCAAAGAGACTTATAGCATTCCTTAGTTTCCACTTTGATAACCTCCCTTACGCAGCCCCCCTTTTTTGCATCAATGTACACACCTGCACATACTCTTTGCAGGGCGTCAGCACTAAGATCAGAAACATTCATGCACATAAAACACAATTTGCAGGGCATGAACACCAGGCGCGGCTCCGCTGCCTCTCCAGAATCCCTCCTGCCCTTGCCTGCACTTGCTGCGCGCAATAAGTACGCATGCACTCTTCCATGCAAACTGCAGGGCATCAACACCAGGCGTGGCTCCGCGGCCTCCCTAGGGCCCCTCGTGCCCGTGCCTGAGCGTGTTGCGCGCGCTGTGTGCGCCGCTGGGCCCTCCATCACTCTAGCAGCAGCATGTGAGGTGGCTGCTTTCTCTGTGGCAGCGGTGCTGAGCGACATGCCAGCTGTGCGCGCGTTTGCGGCGGTGGCGGCTCTGGCAGTTGCTCTGGACTATGTGCTGCAGGTGCGCTCTAAGTGTGGCTGTGGCAGTGGCGCTTTTAGTTCTAGCTGCAAGTGGGCTTTGGGCTACGCATGCGCTATAAGTGTGGCTGTGGCGGTGGCGCTTTTAGTTCTAGCTGCAAGTGGGCTTTGGGCTACGCATGCGCGATAAGTGTGGCTGTGGCGGTGGCTTTACAACTGGACAATTGTGTGCTTTAAGAATGCTAAATGCGCGGCTGTGGCGGTGGCTGTGGCACTGGGCTATGTGTTTCTGGTATACTTTAGTGTGGCTGTGGCAGTGGCGCTGTGAGTGGACTATGTGCTGCAGGTACCGCAATACCTTGCAATGGCGGTGGCGCTGTGAGCATGGCTCTGGCGGTGGCGCTGGACTGCGTGCTGCTTAAGGATTACTTTACGTGTGTACCGTAGTGCACGTGTGCTGTTGCAGTGCATGTGTGCTGTGCGCGTGTGCTGTTGCAGTGCATATGTGCTGTGCATGTGTGCTGTTGCAGTGCACGTGCGCAGTGCGCGTGTGCTGTTGCAGTGCATGTGTGCTGTGCGTGTGTGCTGTTGCGATGCACGTGCGCAGTGCGCGTGTGCTGTTGCAGTGCATGAGTGTTGTGCATGTGTGCTGTTGCAGTGCACGTGCGCAGTGCATGTGTGCTGTTGCAGTGCATGAGTGTTGTGCATGTGTGCAGGCACTCAGTTGATGTTCTGTGCCACATTGGTATCTTTTTTTTTCCCAGCTGAGGCCGCTGTTTTCCATTTTGTTATTCATTTTTTTCATTTCAGATTCAGCTGGGTCCACTGTTGCGTTGGACCACTTCGTACTGCGGGTGTGCTCTGTGGGGGTGGGGTCGTGGGAAGCGCAGGGTTGATGATTGAAGCCGTGCAACCACAGTTTCATGATGGGTCTCTGTGGTGAGATCCCTGCGCTTCACTGCTTCTTCATGAATCCTTCCCTGCTTTTCACTGCTGCTTCTGTCTCTAATGGCATTGCTCATGCTGTCGCAGGTGACTGCTTTTGCGCCGTTGCTGATATTGGACACGCTACTCTGCTTCTCTAAGCTTGCCAATGATGGCATTGCTCACACTGTTGCAGGTGACTGCTTTTGTGTCGTTGCTAACATGCTATGGCCTCTGCGGATTTCTCAAAGCTTGCCAATGATGGCATTGCTCACTGTTGCAGGTGACCGCTTTTGTGTCCCTGCTGACATTGGACACACTGCGCATCGAAGAACACCGAGTGGATTGCGCACCTTGCTTGATAGTAAGTGTGGAGGAAAAGGACATGTTTTGCAGTACTGTGCCATGAATAAGGGTGCACTGAGCGTCCAATGTTGGGGGAATGATGATCTGTTAGGACTCCATGCACTGAGATTGTGCATCCAGCTGAAGAGGCAGGCTGTGCTTTAATGGTGTTCATCTGTCTGTCAAAGATTGTCCACGAATTTCCCCTTTGTCTTCGGTGATGAAAGTCTGATTGGATGAGATGGTTAGATTGCCACCATAATGCACTGAACTCTTTGGACTTGAAGCGTTGCCTCCAGCCTCTGCACATGTGGCATTTCATTTCAACAGGTTCATTTCAGCTGCACGCGTGTGGCATGTGACTGTTGTTGCCACACAGAGCCAACAGAAGTGCATGCAGCTTTGCTTCTGAGGTTGGGACAAGCACAACATTAATCCCATGCGCATGCACACACATACACACACTTACACACACACACACAGAGGCCACACGTACCAATGCATGAACACTGACACATCTGCAGGTGGGCCCCGGCCGCACAGCCCCCCTCCACACGCCACGCGCGTATGGGGGTTCCTTGCAAATGGAAGGGGAGCTTGAGGAGACAGAGGACGGGCAGCAAGACGTGGATGGGGGGGGCATGGCGGGGGAGGAAGAGGAGGGCAGCGTGAATCTGACACCCCCCTTGCCTCAAAGCACGACCCCAGGCAGACAGCAGAGTGCGGTGGGCAGGAGCAAGGGAGCATCAGGGATGGGGGATGGGGAAGGCAGTGAAGAGGAGTGGCCCACGGGGCCTGCAGGGTATGTGGGCGAGGATGGGGCTGACATCGCGCTGCCTGACCTGCAGGTGTGTGTGTGTATGTGTGTGTGTGTGTGTGCGCGCGCGCGTGTATGTGAACTGGCTTATTTTTGTCTTCGGTCCGTGATATAAATGCCGCAATGCAAGGAATGGCCTTTGTGCCAGTTCAAACTTTGGTCTCTGTCCGCAGGCACTAGAGCTGTGCATACACATGATGCCAAGACGCCCCTGTTCATATGCATGCGCTCATTCGTGCACCGTTCATATGCATGCAGGCGGTACATGGCGGGGGTGCAGGTCTGCGTGAGGGATCGTCCTGGCTGCAAGCCTTGCTTCAGAAAGGGGTCGTGCGCGGGGTTCTTGTGCCCTTGACAACGCGCCATGTGGCACAGGCAGTCACGCTTTCTGTGTTCCTTACCAGTGAGTGTGCATATGTGCATGTGTTTATGTGTGCGTGCGCGCGCGCGTGTGTGTGTGTAAGTGCCTATTTACTGCAAAACCGCCTTGTTTTTCAGCATCCTTTTTGATGAATTTGTCTCCGTTCTTGCCTTGGGCCCATCTTTTGAATGGCCAGGTCCTCGCCCAGGCTGCACTATCCGGACTTTGTGTGTGCTCCTCTGCTCAGCTGCCTCGTTTTTGCAGCTATGTTGGTTCTCTCCATCTTTTGTTACTTGTTTCGGGCCTGGTGCTGTCCTCGGTAGCAGTGCAGCGTCTCAGCATAACAACTTTGGCCATGACTGCATTGATTATCCAGTGTCTCTGCCTCCCATTTTCCACTCCCTCTCCTTTCATTTTTTCCTCCCTTCCAATCAAAAGCGTGCTACAGGCCTGGTGCTGTCATTGGCTGCGGCGCTGCACCTAAGCATCAGCTCCTGTGATCACCTGCTCTATTTAATTGCCTGCATGTTCTCTACTTCTTTCCAAATGCTGTAGGCTTGGTGCTGTCCGTGGCTGCCGTGCCGCGCCTCAGCATCAGCTCTTCTCATTTGCCGGCGCATTCTCTTGTCTTCTTTCCTTCAGGTCTGGTGCCATCCGTGGCTGCCGCGCCGCGCCTCAGCATCAGCTCTTCTCGTAATTTCCTTTGCTCATTTGCTGGCTGCACATGCTTCTTGTCTTCTTACCTTCAGGCCTGGTGCTGTCCCTGGCTGCCGTGCCGCGCCTCAGCATCAGCTCTTCTCAATTGCCGGCACATTCTCTTGTCTTCTTTCCTTCAGGTCTGGTGCTGTCCGTGGCTGCCGTGCCGCGCCTCAGCATCAGATCTTCTCATTTGCCGGCAAATTCTCTTGTCTTCTTTCCTTCAGGTCTGGTGCCGTCCGTGGCTGCCGTGCCGCGCCTCAGCATCAGCTCTTCTCGTAATTTGCTTTGCTCATTTGCTGGCTGCACATGCTTCTTGTCTTCTTACCTTCAGGCCTGGTGCTGTCCCTGGCTGCCGTGCCGCGCGCCTCAGCATCAGCTCTTCTCAATTGCTGGCATATTCTCTTGTCTTCTTACCTTCAGGTCTGGTGCTGTCCCTGGCTGCCGTGCCGCGCCTCAGCATCGGCTCTTCTCAATTGCTGGCATATTCTCTTGTCTTCTTACCTTCAGGCCTGGTGCTGTCCCTGGCTGCCGTGCCGCGCGCCTCAGCATCAGCTCTTCTCAATTGCTGGCATATTCTCTTGTCTTCTTACCTTCAGGCCTGGTGCTGTCCCTGGCTGCCGTGCCGCGCGCCTCAGCATCAGCTCTTCTCAATTGCTGGCATATTCTCTTGTCTTCTTACCTTCAGGTCTGGTGCTGTCCCTGGCTGCCGTGCCGCGCCTCAGCATCGGCTTGGATCAGGCAGTTGCCTTGCCAGGGGACTCCTACCTGCAGAGCTATTTCAGGTGTGTGTGTGTGTGTGTGTGTGTGTGCGTGTGTGTGTGTGTGTGTGAGGGGGGGGGGGGGAGTGGGTGGGTGTGGGTGTGAGTGTGTGTGGGTGGGCACGTGTGGGTGGGGGTGTTTTCTTTCTTCAAGTGTACCGACCATTTAGGGGACCTGGCCGCATGTAACCATGGCATTTACCTTGCATTTTACTCATTTTGCATTGTTATTAATTTTATTATAGATTGGCATATCATTACTATTATTATTTTTAATTATTGATATTTGAAGGGATATAGTCTAATCCAACTATATGTGGTTTACTTCCACCCATCTTGCTTGCAAACTGTACGGTTAAGTGTGAATTTTGGATTGGACCATGCACTTGTCCTTTGATTCCCTCTTAAGGACCCTCATGCACCCTTTTTATTTGAATCTACGCTGCGCAAGGATGAACAGCTTGTCTATGTGCTTGGGCCCTCCATCATCGGTGCACTAGGTACGGTTGCAATGGCCCTGAATGTTTTTGATCTTTTACCTTTGACGCTTCAGGAAAATGGCCTCCTCTGTCCATGCAGGCCCTCTATCCTTTGTGTGCTATTGTAAGGAGAGACTTCTACCTTCAGAAGCAACAGCAAATTTTCTTGCTTTCCTGTCTTTTAATGTACAGGACATGGCCTCTTCCATCTGCTTGGGCCCTCCATCAATGGTGCACTGTGTACGGATGCAATGGTCCTGAATGCCTTTGACGCTTCATGGAATGTCCTCCTCCATTTACGCAGGCCCTCTGTCACTTGTGCTCCATTATGGAAATTGCTCCTCCACCCAATCATCAATGTTTTCTTCTCTTTGTCTTTTACCCGGCAGGGACCTGGCCTCTTTCATCTGCGTGGGACTTGTGCGCCAATATGGAAAATGCTCCTCCATCCGATCATCGATTTTTTCTTTCTTCTGGCTTTTACCCGGCAGGGACCTGGCCTCTTCCATCCGCATGGGACTTGTGCTCCGTTAAGGAGATTGCTCCTCCACCTGATCATCAATTTTTTCTTCTCTCTGTCTTTTACCCGGCAGGGACCTGGCCTCTTCCATCCGCGTGGGCCCCCCATCCACCGGATGATCAATTTTTTCTTCTCTTTTTCTTTTATCCGGCAGGGACCTGGCCTCTTCCATCCGCGTGGGCCCCCCACTGTTCTTCGTGGTGGAGGGGCTCAATGTTTCAGTGTCTTCCCCCGATGTAAACTCTGTGTGTGCCATCGCTGGCTGTGCCCCAAACTCTCTGCTGAGTCAGGTAGGGATGATACATGCAGTGCGATTTCATGTATGTCCATTCCATGCGTAAGCAATGTATGATGAACTCTGTATGTGCTATCGCAAATGTACACTGAACTCTTTGCTGAGCCAGGTGTGAAGTGTATGTGAAATACGAGCGCTTGTGAGCCCTTGGAGACCCCCAATGATGCCTCATTTTGGGCTTGAGTTTCAAACTTCAAAAGCATGATGCAATTGGAATGCTGGAGGGAAGGTTGACAAGGCCCCTGTGCAAAAGGATGACTCATCTTGAGATTGAGATTGATGCCAGCAAACCTTTCACTTCATTATGCATTTCTTGTCTCGTTTGTAAGGTTGCTCAAAGCTTTCTTGGTGGTGGTGGTGGTGGTGGTGGTGGTGGTGGTGGTGGTGGTGGTGGTGGTGGTGGTGGTGGTTGAGGTGTGTGTGTCATTGAGAACTAGTTTATTGTGACTGTGCCTGCGTGTGCGTGCATCCTTCCTGTGCCAGAATCAGTTGGTCACTGCCTAGCCCAGGGTTATACCCTAGTTGCTCATAAATGAAGCACAGGTTGTTTCTGCTGCATGCATCCCCAGCAGAACCATGGCAAGCCCTTTCTCAGTCCATTTTGTTTTTAGGCACATCCTGGCGTCTCTTGCATGCCATTCAATCCAATCTCTTTTGAGGCACATCCTGGCATCTCTTGCATGTCATTCAATCCAATCTCTTTTGAGGCACATCCTGACGGACTTTTTGGAGGCGCACCCTGGCGGGATCTGCTTTTTTGGCATATCCTTGATGTCTTAATTGCCGTTCAGTTTGTCCTACTTTACAACGTATTCTGGCACCTCTTGTGTGCTATTCAGTTCAGGTTGAGGCACGTCTTGTACGCCATACCTCAGTGCCACAACTTACTCTGCAAGTCTGTACGGCACACATCCCATAGCCGCACCCTGGCATCTCTACGGCACACCACATGCCATAGCCTCCCACCCTGGCATTTACCTCAATACCTTCATACCTTGACACTTTGATACCTTGACACCTTGCCCAGGTCGCATCTGCGGCACGCACTCCCAGCACATCCTACATTGCTGCCCCAGCCGCCTCCTGGCTGGATGACTTCATGGCCTGGCTTAATCCTGGGCTCACAAAGTGCGTGTGACAAGATGCTGCCTTCACTGATGTTTTTTGCTTGACACTGCGTGGAAGACAATTTGATGCAGCTTGGTAGGAACCCTGCGTCTAAAACTTGAGAATGACCTACAAGCGCAGCCTTCTTCCTAAGTTTAGTTGCGTCGTACATGATGATCTGGTTCCACTGGGCGTGGTCCGACTCGCAAAGTTGGTATTATCAGGTGCAACCTTTAAGATGGCTATGATATGTGTGACGTTTGACATGCTGGCGGTGAGGATTTGCTTGGTGATAGGTGCATACAGTCAGAATGGTTGAATCTGTCATTCCAGGTGCACACGCGCACACACACACACATACTCACATGCTAGTGCTGTTGGTCATAGCCGACTTGGCCACATGGAGCAGCTGTGACCTCCACTGCCCCCGACATGCATGCACCCATTGCTGTGTATGAACTTCTCCCCAAATGAGTATAAGAAGGTACTGCCAGGGCTTACTGCCTGCTCAACCCTCCTTTGATGCATGCGTGCACGCCGTGAAGCTTACGCACCTCCACAATGCAATGCATACAAGTATTACTGCTAGCTTACCGCTATGAATTTGAGCAGGTGCTGCCGGAGGCACATTGCCCCCTCAACCCCCCAGTCCTGCATGCATACGCCACATGAAGCTCAAACGTCCCACGACAATGAATACACACAATGTAATACTGCTCAGTCACCTCTTTAAAAATGTGCAGGTGCTGCCGGACGCACACTGGCGCCTCACCCCCCATTCCCCGCTCCTCACCCCCACCTCCCAAATCCATATCTCCCCCTCCCCAATCCCTCCCACCACCCCTCCCATCGCCAGAGCCTCTGCCTACCCCCTCCCCATCACCAACGTTACTGCCCCCTCCACCATCCTCTGTATCTCCCTCTCCCCAACCTTCCCCTGCACCATCACCATCGTTACAACCCCCTCCACCTACCTCTGTATCTCCCTCTCCTCAACCTTCCCCTGCACCCTCACCATCGTTACAACCCCCTCCACCGTCCTCTGTATCTCCATCACCCCAACCTTCCCCAGCGCCCTCCCCATCCCCTAACCTCCCACCTCCCTCACCATCACCTGCGGACCAGCCCCCCTCCCAATTGCTAGCACCATCAGAGGGGAGTGGCAGTGGCAACGGAAAGCGTTCAGGGTGGCATGAGGGAGAGCTCATTGTCGGCTCTGCAAGGGCGCTTACAAATCATAGGAGCACCTTGGCAGACAGCTCAGGATCAGGAAGCACGGCTGGGGAGGACGCGGGCTACTGCCCCCCTCCAGATCAGCCCCCCTGTAGCACATCACCAGACGCATGCAATGACTGCAAAGTGTGTGTGGACAAGCCGTTCCCAGGTGTGTGCCATCCTGCAGTCCCAAAGGTATCCTCAGGTGCATGCATTGGCTGCACACTTTGCCTGGACAGAGCCATCCCCTGATCTGTCCCTGTGCCTTCCTGATCATTTGACTCAAAAAAAAGGGGTTCACACACAGACTTGAGTACACAGATTTGAGTACAGGTCTGCAAAAGGTTTACAAAGCAGGGGTAGGTGTGTGTCAGCGCCTTTACCATAAAGGTTAAGTAAAGTTTGTGGTAAAGTCTATGGATGCAAGCTTCTTCACGCTTCCATTGTTGCCCCTAGCCATTGGGTCTCTCCTTGCTCACACACACACACACACACACACACACACACACACACACACACACACCAGGCGGCCGACCTGACACCGTGCACTTCCAGCGCTTCCTGCCGTGGTTCCTGCAAGCCAAGCCCAGCGCAGGCTGTGCAAAGGGCGGGCAAGGGGCTTACTCAGACGCCTTGGCTCGCTCACATGCACCCAAGCAGCAGCGAACAGCACAGCTGGCAGTGCAAGAGGAGGAGATGGGCATTGCAGGCCTGGACAGGGGAATAGTGGAGGCGTCAGCGTTCCGGACCTTCAACTCGCCCCTGAACCAGCAGCATGTGAGCTATTGTTGTCGTTGTTGTTGTTGTTGTTCTTATTGTTGTTGTTGCTGTTGCTGCTGTTGTTGCTACTGTAATGCTTGGGATTTTCGGTCTACTGACTCACCGGCTCATTGTGGAATGTTCCCATCTGATGTTGGCTTTTGACCATAGCATCGTGCCTGCTCTCCAGTGTTTGGGCAGTGGTATGGATGTGGGGTTCAGATTTGCCTCATTCTAGCTGTGCCTGCCATGCACATGTGTATGGAATGTTCTCGCGCACGCAGTGTCTGTAAATGCTGTAGAATTGGGAATGTTTGGATGCTTTTGTGGTCATTCCGGCCAAGGGTGGTGAAGTGACGCCATTGTGGTTGTTGCGTCTTTGGTGGGCGCTGTACATGCTACATGGATGACGCCATCAGACCGCTCAATTTGGATGCCTGTGTGCTCATGTGTGTGTACGAGTGCGCACAATGGCTTGCTGCCTTCCTCGCAGCTGCAAAGCCAGCAGTCAGTTGCATGACTGGAGGCCTGTTTGCTTCTGTAACCTGTGACCTGTGGCCCTACAGCTGCCAGTGTCAGGTTGCAGCCAGGCCTGCATGCGCATGCATGTCTCATGTCTCAGCAGCTGCGCATGCAGTGTCTCAGCAGCTGCGCATGCATGTCTCATGTCTCAGCAGCTGCGCATGCATGTCTCAGCAGCTGCGCATGCAGTGTCTCAGCAGCTGCGCATGCATGTCAGATGTCTCAGCTGCGCGCACAAGTACGTGCATACCTGTCTCCCCCATTGATGCACAGGAGTTCATCGATGCTCTGCGTGCGTCACGGGAGCTTGTGCAGAAGCTGAAGGCAGACCTGGGGCTGGATGTGTACGCGTACTCCATTTTCCACGTCTTCTTTGAGCAGGTGAGAGGGAAGGCAATCCCCTAGGTGGCTGTTCGTACTACAAAGGTGTGCGTGCCGCCATGCTTCTCTTGTCTGCCTTGCTTTTTGGGGCATTCGTTGCGCTCTTCCTACTTCCGGTTCCTTGTGGATCCCCACCCCAGTGCTCAATTGGACACCCGACTGACATTTGACAGCTCTTCACTTGCGACCAGATTTGGCGTGCATACTCATTGGTTTTCATTCTTGCTTGCTGCCAGCTGTAGCAAAAGCAAACCCTTTACACCTTTACCCACAAAACAAGGAAACGCAACTGCAGGCTCTAATTTGTAGCTACCCCTTAGTGTCATGAAGTATTGACCAAATATTGAAATGGTACCGGATTACACACCCCTTGTGCTTGTTCACACAAGGCATCCGTGCAACACACTCTTGGACCTGCTCTAACTTGCGACCCACTTGTTGCTCTGCATCATCCATCTGCCATCTCTAACATGCGACAGCCTCTCCACTCTGTGTTTCTGCAGCATCCATCAATGTCATTCCTTACATGCGGCAGCCTCTCCACTCTGTTGCTCTGCATCATCCATCAATGTCATTTATAACATGCGGCAGCCTCTCCACTCTTGTCTTCTGCATCATCCATCTGTCATTTCTACCTTGCAACAGCCTCTCCACCCTTTATTTCTACATCATCCATCCGTCATTTCTAATGTGCAACAGCCTCTCAACTTAGTCCTCCTTTCGGTTGCCCATTCTTTGCTCTGTGACGTCTCTGATCTGTGAAACCCATCTGCTATGTCTTATCCTGCACAACAAACATAATGCAAACCTTCCCACTGTGTCCTCCGCCCTGGTGCCCATGCTTGCTGTGTGACTTCTCTCCTGCACATGCACAGTACCTGGACATCTGGGCCAAAGCAGGATTGCTGCTCGCACTGCCCTTGGGGGTCATAGGCGTGGCCTGCGCTTGCTTATTGGGCAGCATCTGGGCTGCTGCTATGATCGTAGTGGTGCTGGCGTCTCTGTTGCTGCACCTCATGGCGCTCATGGTGCTGGCAGGTGCGTTTCGTGTGTATGTAATGTATCAAGGTAGCAAGCAAGCCCCTCTAGCCAACACATTGATAAGGTGGAGGGCTTCTCAGCTGCTGCACCTCATGGCTCTCATGGTGCTGGCAGGTGCGTCATTGTGTAGGAGGGTAACAATTATACCCTATATTCCCCTTGATGAAACATCGACAAGGTGAAAAGCGTCTCTGCTGCTGCATGGTGGTCATGGTGCTCATGGTGCTACCAAAGGTGCTGTCTAGTAGTAAGAGGAGGAGAAATCTCATCCGCATGTAATGGAAAATAACTTGGAGAATGAGGTGTCTACTGTGCTGCACCTCATGGCACTTTTGTTGCCAGCATGTCATACCATCAAGAGCAACCTTATCATAAAGCATTGACTACTGCAAAAAAAATGGAAAGGTGAATGGGGTCTCTACTGCTGCACCTGCCACACCAGTGGCATTCATGGTGCTAGAACATTACACCGTCCAAAGCAAAATCGTCATGATGCATGAAAAAAACTTAAGCTGCTTTGGCCAATCACAGAGCTACCGCTCTGGTTCTGATCATGCTTTGTGCCGCTTGCCATGCAACTACCTCTAGTGCTGGACCTGAAACCTGCAGTGAAGAAGAGACAAGGCAACACAGCGCCAGGCCTGAAAGCTGCCAAAAACAGAACACAAGGCTGCGCACTCAAAAGGCTGTGTACATGAAGGAAAGCTGCAACCCTCGACGGTGGAGCTCACCCACTTTCAAAGCATCCTTTTTCTCTGCAGCATCATTGGTTGTGTCAGACTTGTTGGTCCCTAGCAGTGGTAAGCCATTGCGAAATTCACTATGTCTCTGGCATTGGGTTTGTAGCTGGGGCTGCAGCAACTTGCATCTCTGGCTTGGGCCTGTGATTTAAAGGGGATGACAAGGGGGGTGACAAGAGGCCTACAGCCTGGTATCCTGGCTGATTGGGTGCTAGTGATACATACTCGCACAGCATCAAAAACAACCTTTTTTAAAATCTGTGAAACTAAATGATGTCTTGACTCAGGAAACCTGTAACCTGAGCCTGCAGTAACCCCGGGTCTGCCCACAGCTTCTCTGGCTGTGGGCCTGTGCACTGGGGCTGCAGCAAACCTGCAAGCTGCTCTCAGCCCCCAAGCCACAACATTTAAATGCACGCTCCGTGCACACTCTAAAGCCGCATGGTCATCCCACAATGTCTCATGTGCCTGTTGGCCTTCTGGCTGTTTTTTGGAGCCTCATGGGGCTTGAGCAGCCCTGCATCGTGCTTGTACAATGCTATTTTTTTCTTTTGCTCCTTTGCCATCCCATGAAATGAGTAAGACTGCATCTTCCAACTGCTTTTTGTGAGTTGTAGGGTGCTTTTGTAGACCGCCACCGCCTTTTCAAACCATCTTTGTGTCGCGACAAAAAAAAACAAAGCCTCAAATTGTCATCGTCAGCAAAATAGTAACCAAGATTGCCCCAAACCATTCTGTTGCATCGCTTCAAGCCTGCCCGATGACCCCAAATCATCACCTCGCGTCACCAGCGCAAAGGAACCTGAATGTCCCCACTTGTGTGTATCGCTAGCAAGGTAGCCTAGATGGCCCCAAACAAGGCTCCATTTTGCGCAGCATGCAACACTGCCAAAGAAGATTAAATAGCTTCGAGCCACCTAGGTTCTGCACGGAAATGCGGAACCCCTCGCAACATTATGCAACACTGCCAAAGAAGATTAAATAGCCCCGAGCCACCTAGGTTCTGCACGGAAATGCGGAACCCCTCGCAACATTATGCAACACTGGCAAAGAGGCTCAGATGGCCTCAAAACCATCTCAGTGTAATACCAACAGAGGTGCGTTGCTTGCAACATCCCTGATTGTTACAACATCCCTGATTGTTGCAACACCTCTGACTGTTATCCCTGGTCCGTGACCGCAGACCTCCAGCTGAACGCCGTGTCCCTGGTGAACCTTGCAATGTCTCTGGGCATCGCTGTTGAGTTCTGTGCCCATGTGCTGCATGCCTACTGTGCCACGCCCCCTTCCCAGCCACGGGCGCTCAGAGCAGAGGCAGCGCTATACGCCAGGTGGGTGTGCTCATACTTGCAGCCTATACGTAGGGTTGGCCAGTTGCATTCATGTACGCCAAATTTGTCCACTGTCCTTGCCGTCAAAGAGCTGAATAGCATGGCATGCATCTACAGGATTTGCCGGCCCTACCTAGATGTACTTGCAGTGCGCGTCACACTTTATGGCACTGCACGCAAGTGGTCAGGAAAAAGAGTCCAATTGAAAGATGCAGATGTACCACTGGTCAGGGTATAGATGGAACGGCACGTTCGTCTAACAATCAATGCATGAGGCTCAACTGGAAATCTCAGATGCGGTGCAATGATCAATGGCAGAGCTCCAGATGCAGAGCAGTTGCTCGCACATGCATGTATTCCTTCTCTTGGGACAGCACTGAGTGCTTTTGATTCATGATTGTTCATGCGCTTCAAGAGCGCACACCTTTCTGCTAAGCGTCCAATTGTCACACAAGGCTGAACATTGCTGTCTGAAGCTTTCAGACATACACGCATCTGCTTCAAAACTGCACAAAAGTGGCATCTGCTAATCTGATTCTTATTTCGTGTGGTATTCTACCTTCTTTTGTGGTACCATATTGTACAGTAATTTCCAACTCAGGCACCACCTTAGTGCGGCCACCTTAATGCGGTATCGTATCATGCAAAGATATCCAAGGCAACTCTCGATATCAGTGTACAATGCGACACCGCACAAAACTGGCAAGGTGGCATCCTGGATATCAATGTGTGCAGATCATGTTGCATTCTGAGTTGTGCGTTTTGAAGGCTGAAGCAAAAGGAGTGCCTCGAGGGCACTCTGTGCTGTGGTTGTTTTCCTTTTCATTTTCTACGGATGACCCATATCTGGACGGGAGGCCTGCAGTGCTCCTGATGGCCTCGTTGCATTTAAGTAGCTTCTCTGAACCACGCGGGAACGTTCATGCTAGTTACGATTCATGATTCTGAATCTGTTTTCAAAAAGTAGGGATTGTTGAGCAGGTCGTCACATGCAGGAGCACTGTGTACAAGAAGGCGTCATGAGATTCTGAACAGTCCCTTATTTACAGCATTCAGCGAGGGATTGTGTCTGTTGCAAGTCTGCGGACAACTTGCTAGAGCAGTGAGCAGCATGTCCATGCAAATTTTACTTCACAACTCATAAGCACCAGGGCAAGCAGAGGCTGATTGCTCCTGCGGCCCCTCACGAACATGCAGGATACCCAGAAACAGATGCTGGGGAGGGTGCGGGATTGAGGCAGAAACCATTAAACCCACGTTTCTTGAGCGTTGTGGAATTGGTTTGGTTAATGTATGGTTCTTTTCAAGTTGCATGCAGCAGGTGGCGCTGCACTGCACCTCATGGCTGCGTTGCATTCAATGCTTCATTTGAGTTCTGCTCTCTCGGTGTCATCTGCAACAAATGATGCTCATGGGAAGCTTGCACCTCATGGCCCTGCACTGCACCTCATGGCTGCGTTGCATTCAATGCTTCATTTGAGTTCTGCTCTCTCAATGCCATTGCAACAAATGGTGCGCAGCTGGGCATGAGGCCTGCGGTGAATGCCTCCTGAGGGTGACAGGCAATGTGCGCACCATAAACCTTGAGACTGCAATATTTGTATGATACCATTCTGGGGTGGTCCTGATGGCTTAGCTGCATTTGAAGTCCCTTTGTCCTTTGCTCGCCCTGTGATTCGCACAAGGTGCATGTCATTGCAACAACATAGCGCACGTTTTGCTCCTCTTCACGTTCCCATCCCGCACCTGCGAAGCCCATGTTTGGAGGCAGGAAAAATGCAAGCTATGCAAGCATCACCACAAGCGTTGCTTTAGGATCATGGGTGCGAATGCTGGGAAACCCCCCACCGCCTCAAGGACCCGACCCTAGGACCACCTCCGGAGGCAGCACCATGCAAGCCAGGCTGAAAATGCTTGTTTGCACCTGCACCTCTGGGCAAGTGTATGCAGGTCATGCACTGATGACTGCGTGATGATAAAGATGATGATGATGATGATGATGATGATGATGATGATGATGCAGGGGTGCTAGCATGATGTCCATGCGATGGTGACAGTGTTTTTTGTACCTCTTGTGTGCGTGCGCTGATCATGCAGTGGTACTGAACACGCTTGTCTACGTCTCTGTGTGCCTGTGCTGATCATGCAGTGGTGCTAGCGTGTTGAGCGGCATCACGCTGACGAAGCTGGTGGGGGTGGTGGTCCTGGCTGCCGCCAAGACGCGCATCTTCCAGATCTACTACTTCAGGTGAGCATGCGTTTTTGTTTGTGCGTGTGCGTGTGTTGTTTATTTGTTTGTGCACGCGCACGCTTCGGGTGGGCATATGCAAAGGAAGGGGTTACGCTTCTTGTTAGGCTATGTGCATGAAGGAGAGACCGCAAAGCGGCCCCACTGTCACAGATCCAAACATCTGCACCTTTTGTATGAAGAAGAGACCGCAAAGCGGCCCCACTGTCACAGATCCTAACGTCTATACCTTTTATGCTGGGTTGCATGCTCGGCTAACTCCTATTTTGTCATGTGTGCCAGGCGTGTGGCACAGCAATGGTCCCGTCAATGTCCCTGCAACTGTGTATGCGTGTGTGTGTATGTGTGCGTGTATGCTTGCACTCGCGCGCGCGTGTGCTATTAGGTAGGATTTTGGGCAGGTTGGCAGCCAGACACCTTGAATTGTACTGATTGTAAAATCAGTGCACACACGTGTTATTGTGTATTGCATGTTTCTGCGATTAAATTACATATCTCCGCATTTGCCCAGCTCTGCCGTCCTGCCAGGCCTTTGTATGATACCCCAGAGCTAACAGGCAATACTGATGGGAGGGCAATGCACCAGATAACCTGCTCATTTTACACGTTTACAGCTCTGTAGATCGCCATCTCAAAGGCAAGCAGTGCCTTGGCCCTTACTAGGAGAGTGCTGCAGTGAAAAAGAAAGAAGAAAGGCTGCACCAGCCAAGAAAAAAGGCTGTGGTGAGATCTCGGTGCTAGCTTGCTAATAAGGAAACCTTTTCTATAGTGCATGCTGCCTTCCAGTTGGCGCGCTCTCTTCTTGTCTTTTTAGGCAAACAGCACCTTGGTCACCACCAGAGAGGAACCCAAAGCTGGCATAAAAGGTGTGACCAGCAGGTTTTACAACAGGCTTATTGAAAATGCTATACTATGCATGACGGCATGCACAAGTAAAAGACGGCATGCACAAGTATAGTAAGTACACCCTGTAAGCAGTTGACCACCAACCAAAAGGATATAGGTCCTCCAGTCAGTGCAGGCACTCAGGTGGGTCCAGCTAACAAGGCTAACCGGTGAGGGCTCTCGACTCCATGCCCAAATATTGGTAGCTTGACCCACCTCCTTTTCACACGCTTCCCTTCCCTCACCTTTTGCTGTCTGTCTTTCCCTGGCAGGCTGTACTTGGGTCTCGTGGTGTTGGGTGCCCTGCATGGCCTGGTGCTGCTGCCGCTCCTCCTAGCTTTGGTAGGGCCCGTGCAGCGGCAGCGGCCAGGACAGCAGAATGATGCCGTAGAGGGATTCGCCTGAGTGGATGATGTTTCAACTTGGCTTTCCTTTGGACAGGGGCTCTCAACACTTTTGTCGCAGGATGCTTTTGGGGGGTTTCCGAGCACTTCCGTCACAGCATTGGACAAGGGATCTCGGCACTTCCATCACAGCATGTTTATTGTTCTGCCTTGCACACATGGAAGGACCACTCAGCAAGAGTTTGTTCACAACAAGCCCTAAAGCCAAGGGATTACTTTGTTTGCCATTACTTGTTGCTCTTCTACTGAGAGCAGACATGCCATTTCACTAAAGAGGCACTTCAATCGAGCGGTGGAAATCCCGGTTGAAATCCTTTCAATCGCTTTCAACCGCTTCAACCGCAAATTCCAACCGTAAGGACTGTCTGACTTTGAGATTTTTCTGACGTTCTTATCCATGTTCATTCTTTTTTTTCTTGCTGCTTGCTTCCTTTCTTTCTGCTCTAATGTGTGCCAGATAAGATAAGATGTGAGGCTATTTACCTGGAATAGAAAGGCTGAACTAGAATAAGTTATTTCCTCTATCATTCATGGCTGTACCCACATTGCAATAAATACTTCATGCGCGTGCACACACAAACACGCACACGCACGCGCACGCGCACATACACACATACACACGCGCACACACACGCATACACACACACACGCATACACACACACGCATGTACGCACAAACACACACACACGCACACACACGCACGCACACACACACACGCATGTACGTAATATATGCACAGATGTCGCACACACATTAACGCATGAATGCACAACACATGCATGCATACTATTAATTGTATGCCTGCCAAATACACACACACTCTCTCTCTCAAAAATGGAAAAGAAAACTACATAGGAAGTGAAAAATACCGTTTACCAATGAAGGGGAGAAGAAATGTTGGGCTGAGGCACCTTGTATCCCCACTACCAAGAAAAGAAAGAAAACACCAACAAATACCTCAGGGTAAGGCTTGAGGGTAAACTGAAGTATACACCCTGTAAGGAAATTATTGATGAGCCCATTAAGACGGGTAGCACATGTTGAGAGAAAACATAAACATGATGTCCCGTCATAATCCCATGCTCCTTACCACTTAACACACCAGGCACTGACGCTGCCCAATGGCTGTGGATCCGTCAGCAGAACAAGGCTGCTGGATTAAATACAGTGCAAGCGAGAAATCCAAAATGATGGGATTTTTAAAGTGGGTAAAAGTTGATTGCTCAAATCACAAACCCAGAAGACTGACAGAGGACCTGTGCCGCCAACATTGTTGGCACCCGCTGAGCAAAGAACAGAAATACATAGGCGGTGAGAAGGTTCCCTACACCATTTAAGAAGAAGGAGACGAGAAAGAAAAAAGCCTACGCGAGCCAGATCCAGCTGCGTGCATGAAGGAAAGGTCCCCTAACTAGCAAGCTAGCTAGAAGGAGACACATCTGTTTAAAGAACCATGAATCTCCTTCACCAGAGGGTAAAAGGGGGCCAATGTGGGTCTGGTGGGTTTTACACACTGTGTGGCACTCATGGATGTCCATGCTGCAATGACATGGTCACCTGCCATCCCACATTCTACTGATGTCGCCTTATGGAAGTCAAATTATGCTCCCCGCAAGATCGGGCATTGAGCAAGCCTGATGAGCACTGGGACTGCCCTGCATGTGCTCCCCTGTCACATTCCCAAAATAAAGACGCAATTTCCTGAAGAACACGAAATGATCCATGGGCAATAGCATCCTCGATGGGCGGCCGCTGAGATGCTACAGTTGCACCCGGGCCTACACGCATATGCAGCTTTGAGAAGAATACATCAGAATTTCTGAACTTGTTGAACAACACACTCCCAGACAAATGGAAATGGCCCAGACACTCATGTAAGCCAAGGCTTTGAAGGCAACCTTCAGAGCTCCCCCATTCCCATTTGCGCTCAGCTACTGGCTGCGCCATCCACAAAAAAGCCAGTTTTGACTACCAACCTCAGACACATATCATGCCAATATGGCATTATGAGATTAAAAAGAGAAAAAAGAAAAAAAGCCTACGCAGTCCAAAGGCCACA
Organism: Dunaliella primolecta; assembly: GCA_914767535.2. NCBI lineage: Eukaryota > Viridiplantae > Chlorophyta > Chlorophyceae > Chlamydomonadales > Dunaliellaceae > Dunaliella > Dunaliella primolecta. The sequence goes on along the minus strand of OU611755.1, from coordinate 1,054,561 downwards.
TGCATTAAGGGAAGGTCCCCTCACTGGAAAGCTAGAGGCCTCATCAGAAGGCCCTCTATACCTACACTAGATACAGCTAGCCTAGGAGAGAGCCAGAAACAGACCTAATGGGGACCTGGAGGGTTGCTCGCCATGCTCTTGGACGCCCGGACTCTTTTTCTCCCGTCCTCCGCCGCCGTGCGCCCAGTACCCCCCCCCCCCCCCCAGAAGCCCCCGTGAAAGCAAAGAGCGTGTCTAGTGTTAATGATAGTGGTTAATCTTTGAATGGCATGATCCCTAAGCTTGGATGCTAGTGATTTAGCTTTTTTGTTTGGTCAGGGCCAGATTCATAAGAGGTGTGATTGCACACTCATTGTAAATGGTGCCAGCCACCCCAATTAAGATGATGTGCAGAGTCACTTTGTTATTCCTTTTTGGATTCCTTGAGCTGCGGGTTTTCGGTCTAGTTATGGTGTGAGAATGTTGAGTTGATGCACGTTCAAAAGCGATGAAAGGATTCGTGTCAGGGCAGAGTTTCAGTTCAACAAGGTGCATGTCCCTGTCCTGAGGAGTTATCTTGGAAGCATCAAGGTGAAATTTGTCTGCCTGGAATAGGGCGCACAAAGAGAGCATCAGGGCAGCTTTGGTGCCAGCTTTGGTGCCAGGCAGGGGAGCCAGTACCAATAGGGAAATCCCAGCCTGGAATAGCTCTTGAGATGTTTTCAGGGACTTGCATGCCCTAATCCAGGAGTTTCTCATTACCGCAGCCATCCATACCAATAAGGGATGAGCCATGCCGGCCTCTACTGATGGCTTTCACACAGTGACTAAGTGCTTCATGGTGTATGTGAGGTATGAGATCATATAAGCCCCGTTGAACTCATGAAGGTAGCTAAAACACCCACAAGAGGAGGCTACTTACCTGCAGAGGTGCCTGAATTACCTAGAAATTTGCGTTGATAGAGTCGCCTGTGTCTTTAACACTAATGACGAATGCGTGGCCATGGCTCACGGTAGAAAGACTTCCGGCCTTGCTTGAAGCATATGAACATGATGAAGCAGTAGCCAAGAAGGCAGGCCTGAACACCACCATCCAGCCACCTGTCCAGGATACACAAAGAAAATACTACGCAAGCCAGGTCCAGCTGCGTGCATTAAGGAAAGGTCCCCTAACTAGCAAGCTAGCTGGGGCCTCACCGAGGAGGTTCGCAGGCCCAGCCTAAACCAAGATATGAACCGATGGGGAACAACTAATGAGGGTCAGGCAGGTACAGCAACTGAAGGTATGGCCCTGCCCTGGTGTCAGAAGGCCCAGCTAAGCAACTTACTACCAAGAGCAAAAAGGTCCACGACTCTATGCATAAATCATGTGTCTCCTTTAAGAAGAAAAGGGTTACAAGGGTTACAAGGAAAAAAGGCCTCAGTCAAGACGTTTGACTGCTAGCCTGTTCATAAATACACATGAAATCATGAAGGAAGAAAGGAAGTGTAATGGTACAAGTTGGGTACCAGTTAAGAGAGATATCCGATGTGAGCACGGACGGAGTGCGCAGGAAGCCATAAGGATGGGGTGCAAGTCCCCCCGTTCCGCAATAAAGGAATAGGAAGGTGCCAAAGTGGCATCCGGCCACCGGTCTTGGCCTGGTCCTTATGGCCTAGCGCAACCGTCTCGTTGCAGGAAGTGTGTCGTTATCCTGGTTTAGAAAAATATTAATATCCTGGGAATTCACATGGTGAATAGTACCTAGATAGGGCATCCTGTGGAAGATATGAAAATGTAGAAAAGAGAAGTTGTGCAAAAAAAGAGAGGCACATTTTTGACGGAGAGAGCAGACCTGGGGATTGGGACATCTGAACAGCACATGTTTTTCATCTTGTTTTCCATCAGAATCACATGCAGTCATCCTGATGCTATACTGATTACTCCCTATAAAGCCAAACCAACTCCTTCTCCTTCTTCCACCTGCTCACACCATGCATTACGCAGCAGACACTACCCAACAGAGGACCACACGAGCCAACCACGTGAGACAGCCTCACCAACTTCATGTAAACCAGCGGCACGTGCACTTGATCGAAATTAAGTACTGTGAAGACACGAGGCCTGGACAACAGTTAGAGGCGGCACAGCAGCAGCATACAGACCTCAGGAAACTTATTAGTGCTGAAGTTGTGACTCTCCACACTATCCTTCTGGGTGTTGGTGGGACCTGCTACACTTATCATACCTTGAACCAGTTTAAACAACTTGGACTGGACCATTAACGGGCCCATAAACTTGCTCAAAAACTCCATGCCCATTCGGTTCAGTATGCCCATAAGCTTGTTACCACTAGACGTGTTATGGAAAATGATGCTTCTCACAGCCAGGTTCTGGAGCCGGGTGCTTCCAGTAACCCTCCAAATCCACATTAGCTTTTTCTTCCTTGCAGCTTCGTTGTGGAGGAGACTCACGGCTCTTCTGAGCCAATGTTTCTCCTTTTCCTTAATTGATGTAGGGAGAGTTTCCTCTGTCTACATAGTTTTTCTTTATGACAGATATCACAGACCAGAGAAGAAAAGAAAAACTACGTAGGCAGTGAGAACACTCCCTACATTAATAAAAAAAATGGAGACGCATTGGCTGAAAGAGCTGTGAGCCTCCCTTCTTTTCCTTAGGAATTAATAATTGATGCAGAGAGTATAATCTGCACCTACATAGTTTTTCCTTTAAGAGATATGGCGGTGCCTTTAGGTAGGAACCACGCGCCCCCCGAGGTGCTCTTGAGACAACTTGTCTCAACTCACCTTGAAGGTGCTCAATCTGGGTGGGTTCAACCTGACTGCTTGGAGACTCCAACTACAACAGTTTTGGAAGGAATAGTTGGGTCCCACATCAAGAAGTTAAATGCGGGGGCTTCACCTGGATTTGACGGTATTCCTATACCCTTTCTTAAACATGCATGTTTGCCCGTTGAACGTGGTTGCAGAGCGGATCATGTTAACGTGCTGGTGCCTCTGATAGCACGCATATTTAAGGTGTTTCTGAGTAAAGCTAGGATCCCTGCATGTCGGAAGGTGGCGAAACTGAGCCCCCTTCACAAAAAGAGAGCTACGTCAAATCCTGAGAACTACAGGATGGTTGCTGTCAGTGCGGTGATGTACTGCATTTATGCCAATGAGCTGAAAGACTTGGTGACAGATTGGTGTGTTCAGAAAAATAAGGTTTTCCGGACACCCGATTTGGTTTTTACCCCGGTAGGAGCATTCTGCATACACTCTTCATGTTGAGGCACTTGAAAAATGCAGCAAAAATGCTCAAATTGCAGCAATCACCTAGACTATATGCTGCCTTTATAGACTTCTTTCAAGCTTATGAGACTGTGCCTCGCCTGCAACTTTGGGATCATCTGCAGCGCATTGCCATGCCTGCACTACTTCTCCAGGCAATTAAGGAAATGTACAAGTATGAATATATTCTGATGGATGGGGATAAAAGGGCACGTGTGCGTCCAACAAATGGAGTTAAGCAAGGTTATCCTCTGTCCCCTCTCCTGTTTTTCCTGTACGTCAATGACATGGGCATAGGTATGAGTGAAGGTATCAGAGGTGCTGTGACAGGGGATGGAGTGAATGGCGTTTCATACATGCTATATGCAGATGACTTGAGTTTAACTACCAATGCCCACGTGAAATGGAAGTTATGCTAAATAGGTTACGCTAAATTGGCAGCATGCAGACCTCTGCAAACTCATAAATGCAAGAATTGTGACTCTCCACACCATCCTTTGGGTGTTGGTGGGACCTGCTACATTGAGCACACCCTTATCTAATTTAAACAATTGGGACTTGACCAATGCACCAATAAACTTCCTCGCAAACTTCATGCCCATTCTGTCATGTATGCCAACAAGCTTGTTACCACTAGGCGTGCTATTGAAAATAAAAAAACTTCTCGCAGCCAGGTTATGGAGCCGGGTGCTTCCAATAACCCTCCTGATCCCCATTAAAAACTTCTTTTGTAGTCTTTGTGGTGGAGGGGATTCAAGGCTCTTCTGAGCCAATGTGTCCCCTTTTCCTTATTTGATGCAGGGAGAGTTTCCTCTGCCTCCGTAGTTTTTCTTGTATTTTCTTACGGGCTCATGCAATGAGAAAGGGGCTTACTGTCAATATATCAAAGGTCATGCATTTCAATAGTAGGTCGTGTTCTTCTCTGCCTACTTTCATGTATGGAGACGTGGCTCTTCCTGAAAAAGAACAGTTAAATTGTCATGCAAGATCAGCGTCATTCACGTCTTATTGTTTCACCTAGGCATATCACTCGCAAGGCACAACGCAGCCTTCCAGCAATAATAACCTCCAACCGAATAACTAACCCAAATAACCATGATTCAGCAACAACCATGATTTGACGTGACAAAATACCTCGGTATGCTTGTGGACAAGCACATGAATTTGAAGGTGTCTGAGAAACATGCTGTGTGGCATTACATGGCTGCCCAGCATAGGATTAAGGAGTTTGTGCATGAACATGATCAAAGGAATAGGCCACACACACTCTGATTTGGCTCTCTAAGGTGTATGGCATTCCAGCTGGGAAGCATGCGTGCTGCGTGTGGAGAATATTTATGAGAAGGCAGTGAGTCCAAAAGCCAATTACAAAAAAGGCAATTATGCTCTTTAAGGCGTTTTCTAGGTGTGAAGAGCACTGCCACGAACTGGCCAGTACTGAGAGAGCGTGGCCAAGGGCCTTTGCAGTTCTATTGGTTTTGGGCCCCTGTTAAGTTTTTAACAATATGCTTGTTTCTAACAGTGAAACACTACGCCAAGTGCTTAAGGCAGATTTACACTGTATAACTTTGTGACCTTGCTGATATGGATGAGTCCTGTGGTCTGCACATGTCTAAGTCATTTAGTGGCATGCGCAATGAGGAGGTGTTTAAACAGAAATTGCTGAGTGCTTCCAAGATACCCATGCAGGAATTTTTAGGAGATTTGAGGTACAGACAGCAGAAGGTTTGGAGGGAAGCGGACGCCCTAAGTCCCCGAGAGGTGAATAGGAAAGCAGTGACTTACCATCATTGGTGCAGGAAACCTTTGATTCAAACAGCACGCACACCCTTCTGTACCCCTTAATACCTATTTAAGGGTCTGGATAAAGGAGTCATGAGGAATGTGAGTAGGTTTAGGCTTCGTGCCCACTGCTTGAAGGTCGAGTCCTGTAAATAGTTGGGTGGTTCAAATATTTGTGATAAGTGGGGATGTGCTGAAGTCCAGGACGAGAAACATGTTCTTTTCTATTGCAATTGCTGTGAGTTATGTGAGCTGCGCAGAACATACAAGGACCTGTTCATTGATCTTTTTAAACCATTACATACTTTTGCCCAGCTTCCAAACACTGATTTTTTTCCTTTCTTGGCGAGCTTTCAAATTTTGACTGATCTTGAGGTCAATGCTTTAATAAATCAAGAAAAAGAAAAGAAAAACTACGTAGGCAGAGAAAACTCTCCCTACATCAATTAAGGAAAGAGAGACACATTGGCTCAAAGAGCCGTGAGTCTCCCCCACCAGAAGATGAGAGGGGAGTTAATGTGGATCAGGTGGATTTCTGGCAGCACGCTGCTCCAGGGCACCAGTGTTATGATGAGTGTTTTTATTTTCAATGGCACGTCTGGTAGAGGTAAGTTTGTGCGCAAATTGTACAGAATGGGCATGGAGTTTTCTCGCAAGTGTTTCAGATCTCTGTGAGTCAATCCCTAATTTTTTGAATTGATCAAGGGTATGGGCAGTGTAGATAGTCCCACCCACACCCAGGAGGATTGGGTGGATAGTGATCTCTGCACCTTGGAGTTGTTTGCAAAGTTCGCTGTGTTGTTGCTGTGAGGCTTCTAGCTGGGCACCAGGCCTCGTATCTTCACATTATTTGATTTCTATCAAGTGGATATGGCGGGTTGGAGTTGTGCTTCTCCCCATACTGCGCAGTACTCGGTGTGAGGTGGAGTGGGTGGTCTGTTTGGGTTAGTTGGGTGAGGAGTGACCAAGATTGCATCAGGGCGGCTGGAGTTGCGTCTGGTTTGAATAGGAATAATGGGTTTGAAAAGGTAGGAAGGCACAGCACGATTAGAGATTTGCTCAGGGATTTGCAGGCCGTGCTGGGCCAAACGGTCTGTGTTGCCCGCATCCAACTGCACAAGATTGGCCCCATATGAGCCTTCACTGACCAGTTTCAAAATCATCCTGCAAGCAATATTGTGACGCTCAATTACCATGTTACGCATGACAGGACATTGGCAGCCAGATAGGATGTGGAGAGCGCTATCCATGTGATGGCAATCAGGTAGGGGGCATTTCAGGCTAGTGGATCTTTTATATCGGACCGCATGTTTCTGATTGTAGAGGGTGCCTGTGCGATATTGGAAGACAGTGCGTTTCATTCAAGTTGAGAGACCTGGCATGTTCCAAAAGGAATTGCTAATTTTCTTGCTTACGTGAGGTAGCAAGCTTTGGTAGTAAGTATAGTAGCCTGTCTTCCTGTTAGCATAGCCCAGCTTCTGTTTAGCATGCATATGGGATTTTAAAGCATTTTTAAGTCTGGGAGGTAGCTCAGACGAGGAGAAGAAGGGTGGGATTGAGGAGGCCTAGGATCTGTCTCTGCCCGAGCCAGCCAGATTGTATTGTGGAAGGGGTTTCCTCCTGGGCCGGCGCTAGGGAGACCAGTATCAGTTAGGTTGCCATCTTTGAGGGAGGCCTGGTATTTAGCAACCTGATCTGCGCATTCATTCCCAGCAATGGGTTCCCATTAGAAATAGTCCCGTGGGATAGAAGATAAATCAAGACTCGTACATATTTTAAGTTTTTTTTGTCAGAATTGGCTTCAATTTTTGCTGGATGAGAATGTTCCAACATCTTTTATAAATCAAAACAACAACAAGCTTTATCCTTTTTTACATGAACTTCCTCTCCTGTATGAACAGGCTAGCAGTCAAGTCGTTTTGACTGGAGGCCTTCTTCTCCCCTGTAACCCTGAATGTTTCACCAGCAGCCGATCAGCCAGAGTCTCAGGCTGTAGGCCGGCCCCTTGTAACCCTAGCACCCACGGGAGAGCATTACAGACACCGCCAAAAACATTATTTGTTATCTTTTCTTTCCGGTATACGCTGACGACTTATGCTTGACCTCCAACTCGCCAAATAGTCTCCAGGCCATGCTTAACTATCTCAAGGCTTATGCCCGTCGGAAATTCCTGACAGTCAATACCAAAATATCTGTTATCGTCTGTTTTAACTCTGACAGATAACTTGCCTCCCCTTTTCTATGATGGTGAGGTCTTGCCTTACTCAAAAACCTTTCGCTACCTAGGGATGCATTTTGACAAACACATTAATCTGCACAATGCTGCTGAGGAAGCTCTCAAACCCTGCCTGGCAGGCATGGCTCGCGTGTGTACTTTTGCCCATCAACACCAGATTGCACACCGCTTACATGCCTACTTATGGCTCTTCAAGACATATGTCATACCAGCAGGAATGTATGCAAGTCAGATCTGGGCCACTGCATATCTTTAACAGGGGACAGAGATGGATAATTGCATCCAGAAATGGCTTCTGAGATCCTTGAGATCCGTGCTGGGTGTACGAACATCAATGCATGCACATCACCGCTTACATCAAGTGGAAACAGGTGCACACACATACACACACATGCTTGCAAATTATGATGGGTATTTGAAGCGTTTGCTGATGTGCATGCATTGATGCATCAACTCGTTCCTGGAGTATCCTCCACGAGTGCGGAATCAAACCCATTCAATTCAACTGGTTCAGGGCCTTTGCACGCTTTTATAATCATTATAAATGATTCTCTCACCAATTGCAACAGCGCTCTACTTCACAAGTTTTTCATGCGGACATCTCCCTCAGCCCCAGGAATTCCATTGGTGGCACCTGCTGGACATCCCATCTATTGACTGCCATGAATGGCTTACATCATGCTCATCATTTTCAGCAAAAGATACGCTCTGATGATCCTTTGGACTTGAGTCAGCTTGTTGTGGATCTCAGGTCTCGCCATCCGATAGAGTCTAGCATATTGGAAAAAATTTTCTGGTTACGATCCACGAGACACAAACAGCAAAAAATTATCATCACTGGCGTGCTCTCCCAACCAAGCCTGCACACGTTACATATTCTCCTTATATTCTGCCCAGACATTTCTACTTGGATTTATCCAAACACATTTTCTGCAGTGTGGCTCAATTTCGTCTTCGTGTCCATACCTTGAAAGTCGAGCAGGCCACATGGGATGACACTGTTCCCCCTACTTATGATCTATGTGATGCCCAAGATGATGTGCAGGATGAACAACATGTTCTTTTCAAATGCACTCATCCCCATATTTGTCCATTTCGGCTTAAATATGCTTCCTTATTTTCTGGTCCTCTCCTCTCTTCATCTCACTCTTCTAATAGCGTGGTGATTTAAGTCTGGCTTCTTTTGATTCCTCTTGCTGGGCTGCTGAAGTCTCTAATGCTTTTGGTGGGATGCGGAATGGTGATTTGTTCAAACAGAACATGCTGAGAGCTGAGAAAATCCCTATGCAAGAGTCATTGGTGATTTGCGATACAGACAGCAGACAGTGTGGAGAGGGGCCGATGTTTTTTGTCCTCGTGCAGTTAATAAGAAGGCAGTGACGTACCATAAGTGGTGTGGGAATTCTGAGAGTGGTCCCAGAGGTGCTCCTTTTTGTATCCCCTCGTATCTGTTCAAGGATTTGGACAAGCATGTTTTGAGAAACATTAGCAGATTTAGATTGCGTGCTCATCACTTGAGAGTGGAGTCTGGTAAATGGCTTGGGGGTTCAAGTATCTGTGATAAGTGTGAGTGTGGGGAAGTCCAGGATGAAAAACATGTGCTCTTCTTTTGCAAATGTACTGAGGTGCGTGAGCTACGCACGAGATACAAGGACCTTTTTGAGGAGATGTTTAAGACTTTGCGTGTGTTTGCTCCGCCTTCAAACGCTGACTTTATTCCATTCTGGGTTAGGGTTTAGGGTAAAAACCTAAACCCTTCCATTGGATTCCCATCATACTATCACTGATTCTTAGATCAATGCTTTCCTAAACCAAGACTCATACAGACTTCTTAGATTTGTGTCAGACTTAGTCTCAATTTTTGATACTGGTTGAGCTTGTTTCACCAGCTGCCATCAGCCAGAGTCTCGGGCTGTAGGCCACCATTGTAAACCCCTTGTAAACCCTAATAGCGTGGCTGCCTTCGTACCTGGCATTCACCATGCACAGTCTTATCATATTTCTTCTTTCCTAAATCAAGACTCATACAGACTTCTTAGATTTGTGTCAGATTTAGTTTTAATTTTTGATACTGGTTGAGCTTGTTTCACCAGCTGCCATCAGCCAGAGTCTCGGGCTGTAGGCCACCATTGTAAACCCCTTGTATCATATTTCTTCTTTCTTAAATCAAAACAATAACAAGCTTTTTCCTTTTCTACTTGAATGATTGCTTTTTTATGAGCAGGCTAGCAGTCAACTGTTTTGACTGGAGGCCTTCTTTTTCCTTCAACCTTATCCTGTAACTTTTTCTTCCCGGTCCAAATTTTGTGAGTTGAGCAGTTTTTGACCAGGTCTGGTTTCGGCCTCAGTGTTGTTGCTCAGCTGCCCTTGTAGACGGATATAGCAATGTAACCTTACCTGAAGGAATTTTTTCTTGATGCACGCAGCCTTTTGGCTGGTGTCGTCTTCCTTTCCTTTCCAAAGGATGGCACTACCAGGACATGAACGTAGACCTTGTATGCTGCCAGGGGTCGCCAGATGCGACCGACGTGAGTTGCTGGCTGGAAAGGTTGCTGCCTGAGGGGACCCTCCCCAGAAACTTCTTTTTACAGTCATTGGATGTAACCAAATAAGAGAGAAATCGCCTGATTACAAACAGTCCAATTCACAGAGTAGCAGTGCATGCAGGCTAGCAATCAGATTGCTTTGACTGAAGGCCTCATGCTTCTGTAACCCTCTGCAGCAGTGCACGCAGGCCCCCTGTTCACCCTGCTCCTGGGGAGAGGCATGGAAACACCTGCTGCACAAACCGCAGACAGTGAACAGCCGGGGCATTGCGGTAGCAAACAGCTCAGTTGTTAGTGATGGCCTGCCTGCAGGAGCACAAGAAGATCAACACCCTCCTACATGTGTCCGACTGAGGCAGCACGTCTTGTGCTTTGAACATGAGAAATACCATGATGACCTCTCCAGGGCAGAAACACAACAGTAATTATCCTCAAAAACAGATTCCTGAATATAAAAACGAGCTGTGGGGTTACACCTCACTAAACGTAGAAGTCTGCGCTGGAAACTCACAAACAGCACCTCACACTTGCAAGCAAGCATGCGCTGCAATACATTGCCCATCCATCCCGTGTGCCCCAGAATACCAGAGCATGGCAGGGCAGGGTATGGCATACAGGCAAAGCAGATGCTTTGCAGACCACCTGTTTGCCGCTGAACTTGCTGCAGTGCTGGCCTACAAACGTCTTGGGCACTGGGGCCTTCCTTGTACAGCACTCCTCATGCCCATGCTTAAAAAGGACACATAAGCTAGCAAAGGCAGACCAGCATAGAAACTCAGGCTTCAAGTGCATATCCTTGCTCTCCCACTGTGGGGCAGTGCAGTCAACAACACACATACACACATGAGGAGCACCAAATGTTCCTCAACCTCTCATAGCGTCCTGCGGTGAGCCACCGCTCCAAAGCGCTCCATAACTTCTGGTCCAGGCGACCTGGCTCAGCATGTCTTACTTCCAGAAGCACCTGCTCCTTGGTGCACCTTGGTGATGCCCTTCACACACAAACAGGCAACACACAGGCCATGCAGCTGGTGCGCGCAGCTTTACAAAACAGCTGGTGCACCCAGCCTTCTAGGACGCCTTCCGCTCTGCCATTCCATTCCGTGGTCCTCGCCCCAACTCACTGCTTCTAGTGGATCCCATGCAGCTGGTGCTCCCAGCCTTGTCACCCCCAAAATCCCCTGCTGTTGCAAGGACGTCCTCACACGGCATCACTGCCTCCTCACATTCCTTAAAAGGCGCGCTTTGAAGCACGCCTGCACGTTCAGACCATCTGAATCTTTGTCTTTTGGAAAGGAGCAGAACCCTGGTTATGTGCGCAGGGGCCAGTTGGTTCCTCTGCTCCTCCCTGCCCGAGCGCACCACAACATGCGCCACTGCATCCTCAGCATCCAATGCAACAACACACAGCATCCCTCTAAAAGGACGGCAACCCCAGGTGCCTCAGGACTCAAGCTGATCCCACACCTTTCATACTTCTCCTTAGAAAACCTTGTGCGTGCCCTTCCTTCCGGCACGCTTCTTAAGTCTCAACACCGCCTGCCAGTGACGAGCAGCACGCCATCTCACGCCAGCCAGCTATGAGCGGCACACCATCTTGCGCATGCAAGCTACGAGCAGCATACCATCTCTCTCGCATGCCATCCTCACTGCTGAGGCGTGGCAGCAGGGCTTGCCTTAGGAGCAGCACTGCCGCCGCCACCGCCGCCTGTTGCTACAGCTGCTGGCGGTGCAGCTGCCGGGGCTGGTGCAGGGCCTGCAGCCCCTGGGCCACCAGCAGCCCCCCCTGCTGCTGCATTTTTGGGGCCTCCTCTGCCCCTACCTCCGCCACGCCCGCCCCTCCTGCCTCCGCGCCCACCTCCACCACCACCGCCAGCTTGCGAAGTACTGGCAGGGCCATTGCTTGCAGGCCCACCAGGCGCAGTCCCAGCTGCTGCTCCGCCGTTGCTACCGGCTGCGCCTGCTGCTGGAGCAGGCTGCCCAGCGACCCCAGCCCCTGGTGCAGAGGGTACCACTGCGTGAGGTACTGAGGGGCCATTGGCTGCGCCAGCCGCCGCAGCTGCCGCTGCCCGCCCTCGCCCTCGGCCATTGGCGCCTTGGAAGCCTCGCCCGCCCGGGCCTGCTCCTCCGGGCAAGCCCTGGCTGCTGGTGCTGTGGCTGCTGCTGCCGCCACCGCTGCTGGCCATGGCAACGCCATGAGGGCCTCGTGCGCCTGCACCCAGACCCTCACCCGCGGCTGCTGCTGCGGCAGCTGCTCCTGCGCTGTTGTTGTGGTGGCTGTGGTTGCGTCCGCTGCCGCGGCCGCCCCGGCCGCCTCTGCCCCCGCCAGCGCCCATGACGACGCCATGCGGGCCTTGGTGCTGGGGGTGGGGTGGGTAGTGGTGCAGCATGCCGCCTACCATGCCCCCTGGTCCAGCAGCCATGGGCCCCGGGCGGTGCATGCCATGCGAGCGTGGGTGGTGCAGCTGCTGCTGCATGTGTGGGTGGTGCGCGAGGGGGTGGGGGTGCTGGGCATGCGGGAAGTGGGCGTGAGGGTGGGGGTGACCAGGCAGCATGGTAGCAGCCATTCCAGGGGCACTGGGCTGGGGTAGCTGCTTCTGCTGCTGTGGGGGCCGGCTCTCCTCGAACAGCACATCAGGCAGATTGTTGGTGGGGTCGTTGCTCATCCGCTGCTGCTGCTGCTGTTGCTGCTGCTGTTGCTGGGGCAGCAGGTGGGGGGGGAAGGCAGACAGGGGCTGCGCGTGCGGCAGCCAGTTGCCCCCGATGCCCTGACCACCGCGCTGCTGCTTGGCCGCGGCTTGCTGCTGTTGCTGCTGCTGCTGCAGGCTGCGCACAAAGTTGTCCATGCTGGGAAGGCCGCCGGGCAGGTTGGGGGGGGGGTGGCAGCGGCACACCAGCAGGCCCCTTGAAGCCGCTGCCTGCTGCCAGATGTGGCGGGGGCGGCACACTACCAAAGCCACCTGCAAAGCCACCTGCCGCAGAACCGCCAAAGCCGCTTGTACCCCCTGGCTTGCTTTGAGCAGCAGCCGCAGCAGCAGCGCCGCTGTCAGTGGACAGCGAGGGGTCAGCAGGGGCGGTGCCCAGGCGGCCGAGGGGCCCACCCGGGGCAGCCACGCCCCCTGCAGCAGCTGCTGGGGGACCTGCGCTCACACCCATGGGGTTACTGGCTGGGGTGGTGGCCATGCTGCTGGTGGGGGAGCCGCTGCCCAAGCCACCCATGCTGCTGTTGCCCAGCGTGCCGGTGGACCAATCCGGCTGCTTGTTGGTGGGCAAGAATGGCTGCTGGCCAGGGTGGTGGTGCTGGTTAACGGGGTGCAAGGAGTGCGGCGGCGGCAGCAGGCTGCTGCCGAACAGCGGCAGGCTGCCGAAGTGAGGAGTGGGGAAGGAGGGCGCGGCAAAGGGTCCTGAGCCAAACTGCGCAAAGTGCGGGTTCGGGAGGAAGGGTGGGGGGGCAGTGGTCGGTCCGTTGGCCACTGCTGCTGCAGTGGAGGGCGGTTGCACTGTGTTCCCGCTGCTGCTGCTGCCAGCTCCAGGGGCTGCGCCTCTACTTGCGCCTGCCGTTGCAGGCGCAGGCACACCCGTCGCCCCAACTGCTGCGGAGTTGAAGAAGGATGGTGCGGCGGAGGTGCTCGGGAAGTGCTGCGCCGCTGCCGCAGCCAGCTGCTGCTGCTGCTGCTGCGCGCTGAAGGTCGTCAAGCTGCTGGCGGACGGGGGCACCGCGTGCGGCGCGTCCCAGCCGCCATCGGTCCCACTGCTGCTGCCGCCCACGACAGCACCTGCAGGCGCACCCGCTGCGGCTGCTGCGCTCGTGCCTGCAAGGAGAGAGGGGGGCCCAGCGGCAGCTGCGCTTGTGCTGAGGCCTGCGGCCATGCCAGCGGAGATGGGGGTGGCTCCGCCTGCAGCGCCCGCCGCAGGCAGCTTTGAGTTGCCAATGTGCAGAGGGGGGTGTGCGGACGCAGATGAGGGGGGGGGGAGGGAGTGGCCCCACGTCCAGGTTGAGGTCTGCAGGCAGCTGCGGCATGGCTGCAAATGCGCGCTGCTGCTGCTCCTGCTGCTGCTGGGTCGTGGATGTGGTGGAGGTGGGAGCAGGCGGTGCTCCTGCAGCCGCGCCGGCTTTGGTGCCGGCGCGCGGCTGCTGCTGCTGCTGGTGGTCAGGCTGCTGTGCACGAGCAGGGGGGGGGGTGCCGGGGGCGCCTGGGGCCTGTGGTGTGTGTGTGTGTGTGTGTGTGTGTGTGTCAGCAAGCTGCATGGAATCAAAACACTTTGTTCAGCACTCATTAAGCGTGTTGCAGCCCTCAGGACACTGTGTCCTTCTTTCCCTGTCTAGTTCCTGAAAGATGGGATAGGTTGAGCATCGCCTTCCTTCTAAGAATGACCAGGGAAAATAACTCCTGGCAGTCCTTCTGTCACAGCATACCCAGAACGACTGAGCCCCCTGAGTTGTGAATAAGACCTACCCACAAGCGCCTTCGAACAAGAGGAACACGCTCACGCTCCTAGTCACCTCTCACCTTTGACGACGGCCCCACAGAGCGGTCAAAGCCGAGCTTGGAAGCATCGGAGGTGAGCAGGGCACCTCCCCCTGCGCCCACACCCATGGCGGGCTCCAGCACAGGATCCAGGCTCGACACGCGCTGCTGCTGCTGCTGCTGCTGCTGCTGTTGAGCAGTGAGTGCGGGCGCAGGGGCTCCTGCTGCTGGGGCTCCATTAGCGGGTTGCATGGGTGCGCGGCCAGCGGGCCAGGGTGCCTCTGGACCCCCACCAGCAGCAGGCTGCTGCTGCTGCTGCTGCACCTTGGGGCCAGTGGGCACAGCATATGGTGTGCCAGCTGGGACCCCTGCAGGCGGGGCATGGGCTGCCGCAGCAGGAGCAGTAGCTGTAGTAGCTGCGCTGCTGCCCTTGGGGGCGGCGGGCACCTCACCATTGCCCATGGGTTGCGTGCGAGCCACGGCACCGCGGCTGCCTCCACGTCCGCCCTTGCCGCCCCTGCTGTTCGGCACACCACCCGCTGCACTGTCACCCTCCCCACCACGCCCTCCCCGCTGCTGGGGCTGGTGCACCTGCTGCGGCTGCTTGTCGCGCCAGGAGCCCTCCATGTCGCGGGCACTGCCGCCGCGCTTGTTCCTCTGCCTGCCCTGTTGCTGCTGCTGGGGCGGTTCAAGCGCAGGCCCATCAGCTGTCGCATTACCGCCTGCCTTCTCCTCTGTGCCCAGTGCCTCCGTTGCAGCAGAGGCTGCAGCGGTTGCAGACGCAGCCATGTCACCCGCCAACACAGGCGCACCACCGCCGCGGCCACCCCTGCCCCCTGCACTCCTGCCACGGCCCGATCCGCGGCCACCACGCCCGCCCATAACCTCACCCTGCTGAGGTTGCATGCCCTCCCTCCCCGCTGCTGCTGTTGCAGCGCCAGTGCGCGCACCTCTGGCAGGTCTGCCCTGCTGCTGCTCGCCAGACACAGGCTCGCTGACGCCATCAGGTTCACCCATCGGCACCGCCGCATCGACCGCTGCACCTGCAGCAGCTGCGCCCCCGCCGCGGCCGGGGCGCCCCAGCCGTGCCATCTCCTGCTGTTGCTTGTTGCCACGGCCAGCGCCACGCGTACCGCGTGCACTGGGACCTCCAGCGGCCGCTGTGGCAGCTGCCGATGCAGCAGCGGCTGCTGAGGCGGCTTCGTCTTGCGGGCCAAGAGGAGGGGGTGGGGGGACGGCTGCTGCCACTGCGTGGGGGCCTCGGGTGCTGCGAGGCTCACGGGGCTGGCGGCTGCAGCCACAGAGTTCGGAAACAAGCGGATCAGGTCATGGTCTCAGTTGGAGCACAGCAATATTGTGATGCATGGCGGGAGGTTCAGTAGAGCAGCGGTTCTGGCATCATGCGAGGTGGAGCAGAGCAACGCTTTGACGCACCTCATGCCAGACATGGACATAGGCTCTTGCTTGTTCACCAACTCAGGCGCAGAAATTGTACACACACACACACACACACACACACACCACCACAGGTCTCTGCTCATGCTCACCCTCTGGGCTGCTGGCCAGCTGCAGGCTTGATATCTGCCCCAAAGCCGTCCTGCGGCTCAGTCTGCTGCTGCTGCTGCTGCTGCTGCTGCCGGTTTGGCTGCCCAGGGTGGGTATGCATGAGAAGAGTGGGCGTCATGCCCTCGGCTGCAGGGGCAAGTGAGGGAGTAGCAGCACTTGGTGTGATAAATTGCAGGAGTGAAAAGAGAGGGCATGCTGGATTGATTGCATGCGTGAGGAGAGTGGGCGCTATGCCCCGAGATGCAGGCGCAAGTGTGGAATAAGCGCAAAAAATACGTGAAATGCAGCCTGGGCTTAGGATTTAAGTCTGCATCATCTCCATGTGAAATTGCAAGGGTACTTATCAGCATTGCAAGATGCTGTCAAAAGGCAATAAAGTACTCACAAGTCACCCCCTCAAAAGAAGAGGTCGACTTCCAAACGGTTTGCCTATGTGTACACCAAACACAGTGCACCAAACAGTGCCAAATCAAGAGGCCTAATATTCTTGACCTAGATAATGCCTAACCTTCGCATGTGGCCTGTCTTCCAGGCATGAAACAGCCTCAATAATCTTGCTTAGTTTGGTGCCGATTACAACGCAACCTGCTTCCTCTCGTCCTCACAACAGAGGAGCCAGTCAGCAAGCATGAGGATGCCATTTGAGCTTTAAAATTGTAAGCCAGCAACCTTTCAACTCAGCACCAGATGCCATAGCACACACAACACACACACAGTGCATGCACGCACCAGGCCGCCACATCTGGCTCCTGTCGTCCAGCATCCTGCTGGGATGCGGCTGCTGCTGCTGCTGCTGCAGCTGGGGCGCAGGCCCCGCTTGCCGCGTCAGCTTCTCCAGCGTCTCCTCATCAAACGACCCAAACATGGCAGCGGCAGGGGGGCCCGGCTTGGGAGCAGCTTGGGCTTGGGTCGCTGCAGGCTGGTGTGCTGGCGCATGCTTCTGCCACACATTGGTGGAGGCCGCTGCCGCTGACACAGCAGCAGCAGCTGTGCCGCTGCTGATGTCTTTGGGCGCGCGCGGCGGCTGTGCAGTGGTTGCTGCCGCATGTGGTGCACCACGAGGGAGTGGGTACTCATGAGCATGTCCTGCTGGGGTGGGAGCAGCCATGTGTGCGGGTGGGTGCTGCACGCGTGCGTGACCGCCTGCTGCTGCGCCCATGAGCACGGTGGCAGGCTCGGAGGGTGGAGCAGGTTGTGCCGCACCAGGGTGGTGGTGCGCGTGGTATGGCTCTCCCGCGCTGGGAGGCCGGCGGTTGTTGCGTTGCATGAGGGTGAGGGGTGCTTGCTGGTGCTGGTGTTGGTGGTGGTGCTGCTGCTGCTGCTGCCGCTGCCCAGGAAGCATAACCTCTCGCTCCTCCCAGTTGAGGTCCTGCGGGCATGATCAAGTTTACAGAGTACATTTTGGCAGCGCAGTCATTCCTGTAGCAGCAGCAGCAGCAACAGCAAAACAGCTGCACTTGTCCAATAAGGCAGCAACAACACCAGTAACTGAGGCCCTGTGCGCGCACTTGACACTGCACAGAGAGCACACGCGCCAATGCTAAGCATGTCTACCTGTTCTTCAGATGAACAGAGATGCGTGTGCACTGCGCTGTAAAGATAGGCCTGTTGCCAAAAAATGCAGGACCTGCTTTGGCAAGGCTCAAGAGAGGGCACTGGTGTGCACCACGGCCTTGATAGCACCCAGCACTTGCGCTTACACAGTGCTCAATTTGTCCAGAAAAAAACCACACCAATAGGCAAGGGCACATTCATGAAAGGAGCACAGAGTCAAGTCTCTTGGCAGGGAGTCTAATTCTTGCACCGCACACAAGGCGCCAGAGCAGGGTGCGCGTGCGCACACACACACACACACACACACACACACACACACACACACACACAGTACCCTGAGGACGCTTGGAGCTAGAAGGTGAAATCCAGTACATGCTGCCAAACTGCAAGCAGGTATGGAAGCACCGCAAATCATTGCAGCCGTACGGCTAAAGCCCAAGCCATAGCATTCAGTAGTCATCATGCATTATAGCCCTGCAGGGCGCTATCCTTCCCCCAGGTAGCCTGGCCACAGAACTCAGGCCACCTGTCAGTTATTTGGGTGGAGGCCCTCTGCTCCTGTCACCTCTGTAACCGCCAGGCACAAAAACTAAAGTTGTGCGAGAGCTTGCAGCAGCCCTGCACTGGTATATGTCCATGGCCATGCCCCATGCTGGCATGAAATCAGGAGATTTCAATCTGCAACCCACTGCAATTTCTGCGTTATAAAAGCAGAAGTACACAAGCCACTCGGAAAGCCATGCACCACTCCCCCCATGCTTGGCGCCTTCCGCCAATCACCCCATACTTCAACACCCACACACACTTCTACCGCTCACCCCATGCTCAAGGCTTTCAACATTCTCCTTCTGCATTGCTTTTTGCATGGCTCATCTCATCCTTGGAGTCCATGTTCTTTGCCTGAATGCTCTGCAATGCTCACCCCATATGCTCAAAGAGGCCCACCCACGCTCTCTTCTGCATTGCATTCCCTCTCTTCCTGCAATGCATTCTGCACCTCACCTCATCCTTGGGGTCCTTCCATGCGCTCTTCGGCTGCGCAGCTGCTGCCCCTGCGGTGGCAGAGGACTCCATGGCAGCCTTACGCTTCTTTTCCTCAATCTGCTGCTCAAGCGCGCGCAGCTTCTCGGCTGCACGCTCTTTCCGCTGCAGCTCCTCCTCATCCTTCTCTTGCAGGGTGCGGGGGGCAGGGGGCGGGCGTCGTGGAGGTGGGGGCACAGTTGCTGCCTGCAGGCAGTGTGTGTTTGCGTGCGTATGTTTGAGTGTGAGCTTGCGCGCGTGCGCGTGCATGTGGTATGTGTGTGTGTGTGTGTGTGTGCGCGCGCGCGCGCATGCGCATGCAACAGCATGCCACAAATTTCACACCACCGGCTGACTGACACCCTGGGAGCGAGTGCATAACAGTCCCATGAAGCCAACAATGAGCAGTTCCTTGTGCTGGCACCGAGGTCCAGAAAACTCTTCGGAGCAAAAGCACACAGGAGACCTGGGGTAAGGGGTGCACGCACCAAGCCTGCCTCAGTGCAAACCCTGAAAGCTCGTGCATAACAGTCAGCCTAGAAAACCTTCAGGTTAATTGCACTACTGGGACCCCATAGCATCAGGTCCCTAGCTCGGATGCACAGGCAAGGGGTACACAGGTGCCATGCACACAGCAATTGCGCACATACTCACCCTATCCCCTTCGCGAGGGGCCTCATCTTCGGCAGCTCCTCCAGCTTTGCTCCCTGCAGTCTTTTCATCTGCTAATGCCCCATTGCGTTTCTCCGCTGCAGCTTCAGACCTCTCTTCTATTTTCTTCTGCAGGCACCAGAAAATGCGGTTGCGCTCGTTTTAAGTCAACCTGTTCCCTCAGACAACTTGCACCGGTCTGCCAAGGGGCCAATTGTTGTGCGCTGGCGGGCTTTACACCACCAGTGTGCAGGAGCAAAATTTGGGACCAAACTGTCATAAGCACGCACGCAAGTGTGTGTATGTGTGTGCGCATGCATGCATGCGTATATGTCAGCTTGCTTGCATGCCCGCATACGCTCTCTGACTTCAATGATTCAACAGGCCACTTCACTAGTTCAGAGCCTATGTACCTTGGCTTCCCCTCGGCTTGCCCCTACAACATCCCCTGTTTCCTCCTTCCTCCTGCCCATGGACACATCCCTGCCCTCCCCAGACTCCACCATGCTCCTTGCTGCTCAGTGCTCCTGCTCGCCCATCCCACCTTCTCTAGGTCCGCCGCCAGCTTCTCTAGCTCCTCCTTGAATGCGCGGCGCTCAGGGTCGTCATCCTCCTGCTCCTGCTGCTGTGCGCTTCCCCTGCTGCCCCGCTGCATTGCACCAGGTGGCTGGCGAGGAGGAGGAGGGGGTGGGAACAGCTGCTCATAGGGCTCAAAGCCAAGACCATCTGTGAAGGCTGGGCCGAAGCTTCCAGGGCGCCTGGGAGGGGGGGGCGGGGGCATGCCCCGCGCGGGCAGGAAATGGCTGTCATCATCGTACATGCCAGGCCTGAGTGGGGGAGCGTCATAGTCAGCAAAGCCCCTGCCTGGGGGCAGTCGCTCACCAAACCGGTCATAGCGGGGCTCATCAGCTCGTGGCCTGTGTGTGTGTGTGTGTGTGTGTGTGTGTGTGTGTGTGTGTGTGTGTGTGTGTGTGTGTGTGTGCGCGCGCGCACGCACGCGCGCGTGTGTTGCAATCAGTGCACTTAGGGGAGCATGCCCTACCATATTCACTGAGGGGAACATGCTCTGTCATATATGCCCATGCTCGCTGGTCTGACCTTGAGGGATTGCACTCTGACCGTGAGGGCATGCGAGCAACATGCCCAACATATGCACATAGGTCCTTGCTGCCTTTCCTCACGTTCCTGACTCCATGGTCACATCTCCAGTCTTGCCTTCACTCACCACTCTGAGGAGCGGAGGCCCAAGGAGGGAGGAGCCCGTTCATCATCTGCCCAGCCCCTCACGTCCTGTGGATGAGGGGGAGAAAGGAAGTGTTGGTTTCTTCTTCACACATGGTGTGTGCAGGAAAAGCAGCAATACGGCGTCGCATTGTCATGGTGGCCAGCAGGCTGATTTCCTGGTTCGGAGGCCATGGCTCCGGATTTAGGACTTTTTCCCTTCCCCGTACGCGGGGACAGCTGCACGCTGATCACAGACCCCACACACCTGCGGGTGCTCGTGCTTCGTGCTAGTATGCTTGGGGTGGGCCTTGTCTGCCCTGGCTGTGGCGGACAGCGAGGGATACTCCTCGGGATTGAGCTGAGCGCTGGGTGGGGGCCGCCTGTCCAGGGGCGGGAAGGCAGCAGGGCTTGGGCGGAAGGGGAGGCCGGGGTGTGTGGGCGGGGGGGGAGGGCCGGAGGGTGGGGGTGGCTGCCACGCGCTGCCGGCCAGGGGCGAGGGCTTGGGCGATGCCCAGGAAGAGGTGGAGCCCAGGGCAGCACCTGCTGTGGGGGGGTCTGCTAGAGCTGAATGTGGGTGTGCCTGCTGCTGCTGCTGCTGTGCCTGCTGCTGCTGTTGCTGCTGCTGGGCTGCTTCGTCTCCTGCGGCAGCAGGCTTGGCAGACTGCCAACTGCCCGATCCTGCTGCGGGCACCAGCTGCGTGTTGGGGTCATTTCCGGCGTGCTCCTGCAAGCACACACAAAACGAGCCGAGTGCATCACTCACGGCATTAATAGCAGATCCAAATCGTCGCCGTTCTGCCTCCATAGAAGGTAGGGAAGAAGGGGTGGAGTACTGCTCCTGAGGGAAATCCGTGCCTGGCGCTGCCTGTCTGTCCTTAAACTTCAACTGTTCACCATCCACCCCCAACCCAAACCCGTAGACACACCTTTTTGATGGATGGTAAGTTCACGGGCAGAGGCACGGACAGCTTAGACCCAACGCGTGGCTTCTGCAAGCAGCAGGGAGGAGTGGCGCGTGCGCACGTGTTTTCGCATGCACACGCATGGGCTAAACATCTCTGGCACTGTTCCTAACACAACCATCTCACTTCACAGCACCTCCATGCTCACTTCACACACACACACACACCTTGCTGAGCACCAGCATGCCATGGTAGCCCATCTTGGCACCCCCGAAGGCACCTGCTGCCCCATGGCCCACTTGTGTGCTGCTCTTTTGCAGCACAGAGTTGAGGTTCGAGTTGGCATACTTGCTATTCTGCTTTGTGCTCATTGCTCTGCACTAACATCCCCAGACGTGTGCCCAAACAGCAGAACCCCTTCCCTCTGAGGAAGAGATTGCTCCTGCTGCGGATGTGTCCTGCCTCCCTCACACACGCGGGGGGTGTCTAAGATGACCTAACCTATTAAAACTTAATGACTCTTCTTGTCCCTGTCACTTCCTCGGAATCGAAAAGCTTGCAAGCAATCAGTGGTCGACTGGTGTTCGATGACAGTTTCTTTAATTTCAATTAATACAAAATATGCAACATGCAACAACGTGAAGTCGTGATGCCTTTCTCTGCATCACGTCGCTGAGGCTGATCCTGCAGGGGATGGTTTGTCTATCCCAGCTTTCGTATTGGTGCATGCATGCTTGTCTGCCTCCAATCCGTCAATCGATGGATCATGTTTGCACAAGCGCGCACACACACACACACACACACACACACACACACACACACACACACACACACACACACACACACACACACACACACACACACACACACACACACACACACACACACACACATGCGCGCACGCACGCACGCACGCACGCACGCACGCACACACACACACACACACACACACACACACACACACACACACACAGACGCACAGACGCACAGACGCACGCACGGACGCACGGACGCACGCACGCACGCACGCACACACGCACGCACACACGCGCACACACACACACCCCCACGCACGCACGCACGCACGCACACACACACACACACACACGCACGCACGCACGCTCGCACGCATGCGCACATGAGTGTTCAGGAACCTGCAGGCTCTGTAGGGCAAAAGTTCTGGACCTGCGCTGCCTGTGTCCATGGAGGCAAGGCCTGCAAGATAAGAGCGCTTTGGCTGACACCTGTAAGAGGGATTCGGTTAGCAATATCGTGGTGCTCATTTACCATCTTTGACGCGATGGAATATTCACACTCCTTAGGGATATTACAGGCATTGTCTGGCTCTCCACAGAGGGGACATTTTAAGCTTGTGGGAAAATCAAATCCCCTCTTAAATTCACTGTCAGGGATAGACTTTCCTCGTAGCCGCCCTGATGCTACCCTGGTTTGCCCCTACCGGCACCATGCCAAACCCACTGTGAAGTGGCATTTCACCTCCCCGTCCTGTTCTCACCAGGTGCTGCCAGCAGAAGGACTCAACGGATGTGCTGCACCCCAACCCCGTTAGCCAACCCCACCAAATAAGTGCAGATAATTGACAAGTGCACTTATTTGGGGTCAGATTTTCTAGAGAAGCCAGTTCAGGGGTCATGGAGCCATGCAAGCTCCATGCTCACTCTGTCCATTGAGCTCAGGACCTGGAGCAACATGCTTTCCAGCAAAAAAGAAAAGATTATGCCTGCCAAAAAAGCCGCGTGCATTAAAAAAGGTTCCCTGACTGCCTGCATGGGTCTCACCAAAGCTCTCAAACCTTGACTAAACACAGCTAGAAAAAACGAATAAGAAGGCAGAGGAAACTCTCCCTACATCAACAAGGGGAAAGGATTTGCTCGAAAGCGCCTTTAGTACCCTCCACCATAAAGCAGGAACAGAAAGAGCTAGTGGGAATCTGGAGGATTTTTGAAGCACCAGCTCCAGAACCTGGCTGTGAGGAGTACCAGGTGAGGTATCCTTGTTTTCAACTGCGCGCTTACTAGGCGCTTGAAGTCGTAGTTTGTAAGCATACTTTATGGAATTTGCATGGAGTGCTAGCTTGTTGGTGGTCGATGCCTTCTTTTTTGGATTGTCTAAACACTAACATCCAGAAGAACAGTGTGTAAGTAAGTTTACAGTTTCCCCGCTAATGTTCCTGCAGAGGTCTGCATGCTGCTGCTGCGTTGCCTTTCACTGTTGTCTGGACTTTTGTATGACCAGCATTGAGAGAGTGTGGCCAAGAGAATTTGCAGTTGTATTGGTTTAGGGCTACTGACAAGTTTGAGAACAGTATGCCTGATTCAAACAGTGAGGCATTACGACAAGTGCTGAAAGCAGATTTACGCCTCGCTCGTAGGGATGAGTCCTGTTGGTCTGCGCACGTGTCTGAGGCGTTAAGTGGCATGCACAATAATGATATGTTTAAACAGAGAATGCTGGCTGCTTCCAAGGTTCCCGTGCAGGATTTTATAGGGGATTTGAGATATAGACAGCAGAAGGTTTGGAGGGAAGCGGATGCCTTCAGTCCTCGAGAGATGAACAGGAAAGCAGTGACTTACCATCATTGGTGCGGAAAACCATTGAATTAAACAGCACGCACACCCTCTTGTATCCCAGCATATTTATTCAAGGATTATGAGCCATGAGCGATGTGGGTAGGTTTAGGCTTCGTGCCCACTGCGTAAAGGTTGAATCTTATAATCGGCTGGGTGGTTCAAATGTTGGTGATTAGTGTGAGTGTGCTGAAGTCCAAGGCGTGATACATGCTCTCTTCTACTGTGATTGCTTTGAGGTGTGTGAGCTGCGCAGAAAATACAAGGATATTTTCATTGACCTTTTCAAGCAGCTATATACTTTTGCCCAGCTTCCAAACACAGACTTAATCCCTTTCTTGGCAAGCTTTTGCATTATAGCTGATCCTGAGATCAGTGCTTTCCTATATCAAGACTCACATAGCTTTTCAAAGTTTTTTGTCAGAGTTTGTTTCAATTTTTGATGCAGGTTGAAGAAGTTTCACTGATCAGCCAAAGTCTCGGGCTGCGGGCCAACCCCCTTGTAAGCCTTGTAATGTGAGCAGGCTCCGGCTTTGTGCTCATACTTTGAAAGTTGAATCAGCTGTTGGGCAGGATGGAAAGCCTGTGTGTGACAGATGTAGATCTAGATTTACACGGGGGGACCTTCAGCCAGACTGTTCGGCTGATCGGCCTGTGACTGTGTGTGACAGATGCTTCTGCAATCAGACTCAAGAAGAAGCACACGATCTTTTTTACCGTGCTACCGCACCCTAGCCAATGTGTCTCCTTTTCCTTAATTGATGTAGGGAGAGTTTCCTCTGCCTAAGTAGTTTTCCTTTTCCTTTCTTAATTTTTACCGTACTAATGAGCAAGTTTCTTCTTTGCGCTGTGAGTATCACGTGCTTTTTGAACGTTACTTATAGGATTTTTCAGAAACGCAAGCCGGTACAGCTTTGTAACTCCCATCTTCTTTATGATATCATGCAACGAGCTGTTATCCCACAAGAGTGGAAGACCGCCAAAATTACACCCTTGTATAGAAAAGGCTCTATTACCGATGCTGGCAATTACCGTATGCTTGCTGTAAGCGGGACCTCTACCGCCTTTATGCTAATGTCCTGCACACTTTATTTTAGGACCGGTGCCTTGAAAACAACAAAGTTCATGATTGTCAATTTGGGTTCTTCCCTGGGCGCAGCACTTTACACTCACTTTTTATGAGACATCTCAAACATGCTGCACAAACCTGCAAACCAGATGGCTCGTCACGCCTGTATTCAGCATTCATTGATTTCCAACAGGCCTACGACTCCATCCCTCGTGACAAGCTATGGCACCATCTACACCAGTGTCAGCTTCCTCTTCACTTACACAGTATTGTCAAAAATACCACAATGGCAACTACATTCTGGTTGATGGGGATAAGCAAGCGTATGTCAGGCCCACCTAAGGTGCTAAACAGGGCTGCCCCCTTTCTCCGTTGCTTTTCTCCATTACCTTAATGACATCAATGAGGTTTCTGAGGGGATTGAAGGAGCTTGCACTGGCACACCTATTTTCCATGTGTCCAACATTCTACACGCTGATGACTTATGCTTAACCTCAAACTCGCCAAACAATCTTCAGGCCATGCTTAACCGTGTCAAGGCCTATGCTTATCGGACATTCCTGACAGTCAATACCAAAAAATCTGCTGTCGTCTGTTTTAACTCCAAGACCGATAACTTGCCTACCCTATTTTATGATAGTGAGGTCTTGCCTTGCTCAAATACCTTCCGCTACTTGGGGATGCATTTTGACAAACACATTAATTTACACAATGCTGCGGAGGAAGCTCTCAAGCCCTGCCTGGCATCATGGCTCGCGTGTGTACTTTTGACCATCAACACCACATTACATACTTCTTACATGCCTACATATAGCTCTTCAAGACACATGTTACACCAGCATGAATGCATGCAAGTCAGATCTGGGCCACTGCATATCTTTAACAGGGGACAGAGATGGATAATTGCATCCAGAAATGGCTTCTGAGATCCTTGAGATCCGTGCTGGGTGTACGAACATCAACTCGTTCCTGGAGTATCCTCCATGAGTGTGAGATCAAACCTATTCAATTCAACTGGTTCAGAGCCTGTGCACGCTTTTATAATCATTATAAATGATGCTCTCACCAATTGCAACAGCGCTCTACTTCACAAGTTTTTTCATGTGGACATCTCCCTCAGCCCCAGGAATTCCACCTGCTAAACATCCCATCTATTGTCTGCCATGAATGGCTTACATCATGCTCATAATTTTCAGCAAAAGATACGCTCTGATGATCCTTTGGACTTGAGTCAGCTTGTTGTGGATCTCAGGTCTCGCCATCCAATAGAGTCAAGCATATTGGAGAAAATTTTATGGTTACGATCCACGAGACACAAACAGCAAAAAATTCACCTATCATCACTGGCGTGCTCTCCCAAACAAGCCTGCACACGTTACATGTTCTCCTTATATTCTGCCCAGACATTTCTACTTGAATTTACCTAAACACATTTTCTGCAGTGTGGCTCGATTTCGTCTCCGTGTCCATACCTTGAAAGTCGAGCAGGCCACATGGGATGACACTGTTTTCCCTACTTATGATCTATGTGATGCCCAAGATGATGTGCAGGATGAACAACATGTTCTTTTCAAATGCACTCATCCCCATGTTTGTTCATTTCGGCTTAAATATGCTTTCTTATTTTCTGGTCCTCTCCTCTCTTTATCTCACTCTTCCAGTAGCCTAGTAGGGTGGCTCCTTACATACCTGGCATTCACCATGTACAGTCTTATGATAAGACTCTTATCATATCTCTTTCTTAAATCAAAACAATATCAAGCTTGTTCCTTTCCTATATGAATTACTTTTTTATGAGTACGCTAGGATTCAACCGTTTTGACTAGGGGCCTCCTTTTTCCTGTACTACAGGTTAGTAACTATAAAAAAGAAAAGGATCCTTTTCCGGAAAAGAAAAATCTACGTAGGCAGAGAAAACTCTCCCTACATCAATTAAGGAAAAGGAGACACATTGGCTCAGAGAGCCGTGAGTCTCCCTCACCAGAAGATGAGAGGGGAGTTAATGTGGATCGGGTGGAGGAGGCTCACGGCTCTTCTGAGCCAATGTGTCTCCTTTTCCTTAATTGATGTAGGGAGAGTTTCCTCTGCCTACGTAGTTTTCCTTTTTCTTTTTCTTTCTTGGATCGGGTGGGTTTCTGGCAGCACGCTGCTTTAGGGCATCAGTGTTATGATGAGTGTTTTTTGTTTTCAATGGTACGTCTGGTAGAGGTAAGATAGTGCGCAAATTGTACAGAATGGGCATGGAGTTTTCTCGCAAGTGTTTCAGATCTCTGTGAGTCAATCCCTAATTTTTTGAATTGATCAAGGGTATGGGCAGTGTAAATAATCCCACCCACACCTAGGAGGATTGGGTGGATAGTAACCTCCGAGAGTCTGCACCTTGGAGTTGTTTGCACAGTTCGCTGTGTTGTTGCTGTGAGGCTTCTAGCTGGGCACCAGGCCTCGTATCTTCACAGTATTTGATTTCTACCCAGTGGATATGGCGGGCTGGAGTTGAGCTACTTCCCATACTACGCAGTACCCGGTGTGAGGGTGGAGTGGGTGGTCTGTTTGGGTTAGTTGGGTGAGGAGTGGCCAAGATTGCATCAGGGCGGCTGGAATTGCGTCTGGTTTGAATAGGAATCATGGGTTTGAAGAGGTAGGAAGGCTTAGCACGATTAGAGATTTGCTCAGGGACTTGCAGGTCGTGCTGGGCCAAACGGTTTGCGTTGCCCGCATCCAACTGCACAAGATTGGCCCCATAAGAGCCTTCACTGGCCAATTTCAAAATCATCCTGCAAGCAATATTGTGACGCACAGTTACCATGTTACGCATGACGGGGCATTGGCAGCCAGATAGGATGTGGAGAGCGCTATCCATGTGATGGCAATCAGGTAGGGGGCATGTAAGGCTGGTGGATCTTTTATATTGGACTGCATGTTTCTGAGTGCAAAGGGTGCCTGTGCGGTATTGGAAGACAGTGCGTTTCATTCAAGTTGAGAGACTGGGCATGTTCCAAACTTTGCCTTTTAAAGGCATTGCTTATGCTTTTGTTTACATGAGGTAGCAAGCTCTGGTAATAAGTGTAATAGCCTGTCTTCCTGTCAGCATATCCCAGCTTGTGCTTAGCATGCATATGGGATTTCAGAGTACTTGTAAGGTCTGGGAGGTGCTTTAGACGAGGAGAAGAAGGGTGGGATTGAGGAGGCCTAGGATCTGTCTCTTCTTGAGCCAGCCAGGTTGTATTGTGGAAGGGGTTTCCTCCCGGGCCAGCGCTAGGGAGACCAGTATCAGTTAGGTTGCCATCTTTGAGGGAGGCCTGGTATTTAGCAACCTGATCTGCGCATTCATTCCCAGCTATTCCGGCACGAGACTTGACCTTGTAGAAAAATATGTGATCTTGAGAGGCTCGGGCAAGGTTTGAAATTTTCTTCAGAACATCTCCTTGCACGTGATGTCTATGCTTCTCTGGGTATAGGATTTGCTTTCTGAGTTGGTGAAGTGAGCTGAGGCTATCTGTGGCAATATGTGTGTGGTCATGAGTGAGCGCAGCAGCAATAGCAGCCAACTCGGCTCTTCCTATGGTATTGGTAATACCAGCGCCATGAGGTTCAACTAGATTACGTGAGTCACTCATAGGATGGTACACACCTGCCCCTATAACGGTCTTGCCGTTCTGGACCTGGCAACTGCCGTCTGTGTAGGCCCAAGACCTCCAGTTTGCGACTTTAAGCTGGAGGTTGGGATGGGACTGAAAAGGAGCTTGGACGGTAATGTCTGAGGCGGATCTTTGGGGGCCCTTGGAAATCTGTTTCATGGCTAGGGGGAGTTGTTCACATTTCCTTAACCCGAGCATCACTCTATGTCTTGTATTCTGGATGGGGTGGTTGCTAACGTTCTTGATAATCCACTTGGCCTCTGGGATGGCTTTGGCTAGATCCTGAAGCCAGGTATGGTTCCGAATATTCAAGTGAACTCGTGCAGCCGTATTCCAGACTGCAATAATCTGTAGATCCCAGGAATGCTGGGGGAGGACAGTTTCCTGGCTGACCCAGGATTGAGGTTTGTCATAGGTAAGTCTGCTTTTTGGAATGATCCCGAGCATATAGCAAAGGTGCGGGTAAGCATTGAGGATTTCTGAGGATTTCTGAGTAGTCACCCCCCTAGTAGGGGTTGGTTATCATATGCCTGCCACTTGCTGGCAGAAGCATAAAGGTGGCTGTAGCCTCTGTGTTTAGGATGGCAGAGTAGATAGCATGCCGCAATGCTAGTTTCATGGCCTTCTCATCATAGATGGGATAGTAGATAGACATCCCAGAAAATCTGGAGGAAAAAGAATTGTAGTAGGCACCAAACAAAATGTTGCGGGGATCAGAGCTCCAATAGTGATGGTAGTGAGCGTTATAGTCCAGGGGAGAGGCCATTTTCTCTTGGGTGACATGTGCCCATTTCTGGAAAGCGGAGTGAATGTGAGGTGGGATGGCCCGTGAGAAGGAATCTTTAATCTCCTTGCTTTGGTATTTGTCTTCTAATTTGTTTTTGCGGGCAAGGAGCCCCAGCATCTCGGATGCAAAGCTTGCTGGTGGTGGGCAGATGCCATCATGCAGACCTTCTGCTTTGGACCTGTGAAATGCTTTGAAAAGGACGTCAAATCGTTGAGGGGTAATCATTCCGACGCATTTGCCATCTGTATTGTAGATACAAGCTACTCTTAAATTGTAGATTTCAGGGAGGGTGAGGGTGGGTGGGATAGATGGTGTGGGGATTTCAGGTGTTTCACCTGTTGGGAAATGGTTGGAGGACGAGTTAGGATTGTGTTTGACAAAATTTATTTCTTGAACCCAGAACTCACAGGTGCCTGTGGGCTTGGTGTTCGTTTGTGGATTGGTAGGGTGTATATCAAAGATGATTTTGTTGCGAAGTTCAATGTCTAGTTTCTGGCTCCAGGTGCTATTTGTATCAGACTTATTGAACCCTTGCCTCTCGAGGTTGGAGAGGGCAGAGTCCAGTGTGGGCAAGAGAAAGTTGGGTTTGCTTAGCTGAGATTCAAATTCTTGTATGCGGTGGTCAAATATGGGCTAGCTATTTTTTAGTCCTTCTGGCTCCCATGATGGTAGCCAAAAAAACTCAAGCAGTTCTTCTCTAGACATATATGCTCTGTTAATTTTGTCTTCGTTGCTGAGGCTAGCACAGGCGGGACAGGCCCAGGCTTCAGCAGCATCGATCTCTTGCCTTTGCTCATCATTATAGCATCCAAGTTCTCTCATGCATTTCCAGTGGTAGGAACGTTTGCACACATCACAAACATACATATCAGGGTATGGTGGCTCAGAGTTAACAGACTCATAACCATGATGGTAATTGCAAATTTGGCAGCATGCGCATTCAATGTCAGTGCGGGCAGCAGTGCAGATGCTTGCTGGATAAAAGCCAGCTTTCTTGAAGATAGGCAGGGCCCACTTCTCTATTATCATGGGCCCGTAGTGTACGTGGTGTTGCTTCTGTTGGGGTGAGGGGTCATTGCTCATGTCCTTTCTCTTGGCTGAATAGATTCTCCATGCGTCTATATGTGTGACGTCAATGTCATTATAGTAGACAGCATTAATGGCGTGGTTGGCTGTGGCTTCCTGAGCCAGCTTTTTCACCAGGTTTTCTTTGTACCTCCACACGTCGTTTCCTTGCCAATTTAAAGCTAAAGGGTTGATGGTAGGGGTCTGAAGTTCTGTCTCTACATGGAGCAAAGTTTTCCTCTTTCTGTTAGGACTCTGGGTATTGTGCTGTGTATTCGAGCTGTTCGGGGTGTTGGGGTGGGTTTGGGGAATGGAAGGCACGCCTGTACAGCTTCGTGACCCTTTTCTTTCATCAGAGATGCAACCTTTTTTGCTGCATCAAGTGAGTTCTCCATTTGTTTTTCAATTCTCTCATCAGCAAAACACTTCGTTCTTTTTTGTGTGTGTGTCTAAGCTTATGGATTTAAACCTGGCCAGCTGTGACCAGCCACAAGCCGATCAGCAAAACAACCTGACTGAAGGTCACCCCTTGTTGTAATCATTGAAGTATACCTTCTTCCTATGTTGCTAATGCACACTCAAAGCCCCAAGGGATAGGGTTACATAGCTGTACCTGCCTACAAGGTTCCCTTGTAACCCTTGCACCTGCCTAAATGCCTTCTTTTTCCTGTAACCTGCCTACTTAGTTCCCTTGTAACTCTTGTACTTGCCTACAAGGGAAACTTTGCTGAAGCAAACAGGTGCCTGTAACCAAACCAAACTTTGGTTGAACTTGTGTAAATGTCGACTGAAAGCCTTTAGCTAAGTCCAGAAATGTCAACTGTAAGAACCACTTGCACTGTCACTCTATATGAAACAAGCATGCAAAGTCAGAGACGCAAGGTGTGGGGTCCAGGGGGCAAAGTTGCTGCCCATTTAGCCAGGCTACCAGGCTGCAGGCCTTCTTGAAACCCCTTCCCCTCTTTCCTTCTTTGCGTTCTTGCGAGTGTCTTTCAGACTTTCTTTTCAGGAGCCTCCTGAGCTGTCTTTCTGTTTAGCAGGCAGGTACAGCTATGAAACCCTTCCCTTCCCTTCTGTTTAGCAGAGGCCCTTCCGGGACCTTGCCCTTGGGCACGTGTAACAAAAAAACTCAACGGCATCATGGAAAT
Organism: Dunaliella primolecta; assembly: GCA_914767535.2. Classification (NCBI taxonomy): domain Eukaryota; kingdom Viridiplantae; phylum Chlorophyta; class Chlorophyceae; order Chlamydomonadales; family Dunaliellaceae; genus Dunaliella; species Dunaliella primolecta. The sequence continues at coordinate 1,023,067 of OU611755.1, read as the reverse complement.
AGGTGCCCATATGAGCTTAGACTTTGCAACAAATGCGATTGGCACACTGTTCAAGACGAAGAGCACGTCATCCTGGATTGCCCATCTCAGGATTTAACAGAACTGCGCACTCAGTTCCAGCACCTATTTAGCTCTGCACCCCCAAGCAGTGCATCACGCCTTAGAGACTTCACGAACCAGGCTGATGTCCTAGGATTAGCCAAGTTTGTGTCTACTTGCCTGAAATGCTGTGACTGAGCTTCTAGCTAATTTCGTTTTTAGATTGGACTGGTTTGGTTACAGGCACGTTTTGCTTCAGCTAAGCTGCCCCCGCAGGCAGGTACAGCTATGTAACCCTTCCCTTCTCTAACAAAAAAAACCTTGTAACTTGCTGGGCGCGCTGCTGTGGAGAAAGGGAGGATGCAAGCCCATGCGTCCAAGCATGGCTGTAAGCCCGTCAGATTTCTATTAAGGCTAAGCTGCCCCCGCAGGCAGGTACAGCTATGTAAACCTTCCCTTCCCTTCCCTATTAAGGCTAGACCTCCAATCAATTTTTTTTAGTGGAGGCAGGAGGCACAAGTCTGCATAACTTTTGGACGTCATGTACAAATCCTTATTAAAACTATGTATTTGGAATCCTGAGCTCAAGAGCTATCGATTGGTATATATATGGGTCCAATCGGAGGGGGTGGTTGGTGGGTGGTCCTTCGAGGGGGTTTGGACTTTTTGGGACCCCCCCTCCAGAATTTTTTTGAGCCACTTTCTCGAAGTTTTAAATACACCAATGGATTCCTGAGCTCGAGAACTGTCGATTGGCACCCTTTTGGTGCAAATTGGGTAAAAGGGGGGGTCTGTGTGCATGCCTGGGAGTCAGTGCCACGCGCACAAGGGTGTGGGCAACAGGGGGTTTGGAGACAAACATGCAGCAAATCATTCCAAACTTCCAAGGTAGTGGCAATGTATGATGTATCATTGCTTGGTGAAGTCAAGAGGGCAGTTTGTGGATGTGTGTTGTGGGTGCCTGGAAGGGCAGGTATGCATGGGCGTCCGCTGCACAGTTTTTGGCCTGTAACTCTGCTGCAACTCGATTTTTCAGATTTGAATATCCATTCGCATGAGCCAGCCTGCTGGGCTGCTCAAGTTTTGGATGCTTTTCAAGGCTTACGGCGCTGTAATTCCTTTGTGCAAGCTCTGCGGCAGGGCACTCCTATCCCTATTCAAGAGTTTACTGATGACCTCAGACACAGGCTGCAGGCAGTGTGGAGAGATGTTGAGGGAGTGAACCAGATACTCAGTTTGGCTTCTATCCTGGCCGTAATACACTTCAGCCTTTGTTTATTCTTCGCCATCTGCAGCATGCTGCACGCACTTTGCGACCAAACAACTCGAGTAGATTGCATGCGGCATTCATAGATTTCAAACAAGCCTACGACACCATTCCTAGGGAGGCTCTCTGGCAACACCTCCGCCGCATCAGCATGCCCACTTCTTTGCTGTCGATTATCCAAGACATGTATGCTGCTGATGAGTATGTTTTGAAGGATGGTGCAAAAACTGCACGTGTGCATCCTATGCGAGGTGTTAAGCAAGGGTGTCCTCTTTCTCCTCTCCTTATCTCACTTTACATCAATGATGTTGACTTGATTGCTGAGGATGTGAGAGGGGCAGTAACTGGCACAGAGAATGTTCGCGTGACCCACATGTTGTATGCTGATGATCTCACATTGCTTTCCAATGAGCCAGGTGCTCTTCAAACCATGTTAAGCAGGCTGAATGTGTATGCTAGGAAGAAGCATCTCGTTATCAACACCTTAAAGTCAGAGGTTGTGCACTTCAACTCAAAAGGAATCAATCTCCCTGTTTTTACGATTGGCAGTGACACTCTTGCTCATAAGGACTCGTTTAAATATCTTGGCATGATGTTTTAACAGACCTTGAACATGGCTAAATCGGCAGAAAATGCAGCTCGTGCTATGCTTACATCTGCTTATAGGATTCGTCGTTTTGTACGTGAGCACACACTTGCAGATAGGCCGCATGCTTCCTTGTGGCTTGCAAAGACGTATGTTATTCCAGCTGGTATGTACGCGAGTCAGGTGTGGGGTACAGGTTTCATGCAGGCAGGAAAAGAGTTCTCTAGTGCTCTGCAAACTTTGCATCTGAATTTCTTGAAAGGTACCTTGGGTGTGAAGCGAACTACCACTAACTGGGCTGTTTTGAGAGAATGTGGGCATCAACCACTGCAGTACTATTGGTTTAGAGCTGCAGTCAAGCTGTACAACAGCATGCTTGGTACAAATAGTAGTACTTTACGCCGTGTTATGCAAGCCGATTTGAAGTTACAACCTAAGGATGACAAGTGCTGGACAGCGCAGTTAATTCAAGCCTTCCAAGGTTTGCGTGGTTCTGAAATTTTTGAGCAGGCTGTGAGGTCAGGAAGTGTTATTTTTATGAATGATTTTAGTGCAGACTTGAGGTACAGATTGCAAGGAGTTTGGAGAGAAGCCGAGTCAGTGGATCCAAGGGAAAACAACAACAAACTAGCTACTTACCAAGCTTGGTTTGCTACTCCTTTTGCTTGCAACGCTCGCCAAACCTATGCACCCCTGCCTTGGTATCTTCTTTTGGATTTGCCTAAGCAAGTTATGCGTAATGTGAGCAGGTTCCGGCTTCGTGCTCATACTTTGAAAGTTGAATCGGCTGTTTGGCAGGATGATGGTACCTCTGTGTGTGACAGGTGTCCTTGCAACCAAACTCAAGATGAAGCACATGTCCTCTTTAACTGTACTGATGAACACGTTTGTTCTCTGCGCCGCAAGTATCAAATGCTTTTTGAACCTTACTTCCAGGATATTGTTGAGATGCAACCTTTTTTACTGCATCAAGTGAGCTCTCAATTTGTTTATCAGTTCCTTCATCAGCGAAATGCAAAGCTTTTCTTTTTTGTGTCTGAGCTTATGGATTTATTTTCGGCTGGCAGAGACCAGCCACAAGCCGATCAGCCAAACGACCTGGCTGAAGGTCACCCCCCATTGTAACCATTGTAACCATTGAGGGAGTGAACCTGCGGGACACATATAGTAAGCTGGCAACTTACCAGTCTCTTTTTGCAGTGCCTTTTGACCATAACGTGCGTGCCCCTGCCCATTTACCAAGGCACATGCATTTGGATTTGTCTCCACATGTCATGACGAATGTTAGCCGTTTCAGACTTAGGGCACACACACTGAAGGTGGAGACAGGAGCTTGGGATACTCGGAACACTCTATTGTGTGATCGCTGTTCTTGTGATGAGATTCAAGATGAGGCTCATGCCCTTTTGGTGTGCAGAGACGCAGATATTTGTGCTTTGAGAAGAAAGTACGCTTACCTGTTCAACTGTTTCTCTGGTGATTTTTCAATGGAGCAACCATTTTTACAACAAGCCAGTGTCCAGGATGCTTCTGATTTCCTCTTGCAACACAACAACAAGCTTTTTTCGTTTGTTTCTGAGCTTATGGACATTATGTTGGCTGGCCAGGACCAGTCACAGGCCGATCAGCCGAACAGTCTGGCTGAAGGTCCCCCTGTGTAAAATCTAAATCTAAATCAATTTTTCATTGCACTGAGTATGCAGATGAACGGGGAATTGAAAAAGGAGAAGATTGAGAACCTTTTCGTGGGGAGGGGGGCAGTATTTGGAGGGGAAGGGTGGGTGGGTGGTCTTTTTGGGGCTCCCGCCGATAATTTGGACATGACGTCCACTGTTTTTTTTTTGCCCTCCTGGTGGAGGCCTTCGTTTTTGTGACCTGCAACCTACCAATTGTAGCTCGTTCATATGGTAATGACAGCCATTACTTCTATGCTGCTGCTCTCCTAGGCTACCTATCAAACCGCGTGATGTCTAGTATAGGCGTGAGGGCCATTTGGTGGGACGGTTCCTAGCTTGCTAGTTAATGCACGCAGCCCTCTGGCAGGCGTAGTCTCTTCACATCTTTGACTACGACTGCAATGAACCTCACTTCATTTCACCTACCAAAAAGTTGAACCTGAACTGGATTCAAAAACTCTTTACAGGCACAGCCTGCCTGGGGAAACTTGTCCACAAAGCTTAATATCGCATCTTGTTTTGCACATGTTCGGAGAGCAACACATATTCCAGGCCCCAAAAAACAAGTCAGGGTGAGTAGTCCACACAGCATGCTTGACAGAAGCAACAATAATGCCAACAGTACAGGCTTTGTCAACATACAGGTTGACGGGCTAGGCACAAAGTAAAACTGCATTGCACATTGCAAGCACTCGTACTACACACACACACACACACACACACACATTTCATTTTTCACCATGAGCGCATGTTTAATGATGTAAAAAAAAGTAACACGCGAGAGGGTCTTCCTCATATTTATCTTTGGGCGCTAGTGCTTATCGAAAGACGCGCAGATTGTGGCCAAGTTCCCATTTCAATGCAACAGTATCTATCCCACAACCCCAATAGTAAGTTCATTTGACATCAACAGATCAAAGCACAAGCACGCATAATTTTAAGTGCACACATGACCACAAGAGCTTACCAAATCAAGGCCCTGTAAGGGATGGGGGGCTGAGATGATCGAGCAGCAGGAAAGAAAAGAAAAGTCTACGCCAGCCAAGAGGCTGCACGCATTTAGGAAAGGATTCCTAACTGGCAAGCTAGCAAGGTTCTCACTTAAGAGCAGCAGATTTAAGCCAAGAAGCACTCTCCTGCAGAAGCTTGTGGACCCTGGAGTCATGCCCCACCCAGCACGGTTGCAATGAAACAATGAGCGTATCATGCGGCTGAGTGCTTGCTCCTCAGCAACCCTGCTTTTTCAACTCTTGTCAAGTCTACGAGTCAGATGAATGTACAGTCCTGCTCACGTCCTGGGATGCACCCACCAGTACCTACAGCCCACCAGTACCTACCAGTACCTACCAGTACCCACCAGTACCTACAGCCCATCCCCTCACGCACATCTACAACAAATTTGAGTTTTTTTCCAGGTGTAGCTGAAACGCATGCAGTAGGGTCCATGCATGGATGCATGCTCCTGTTCTTTTGTACTGATAGCATTGTGATGAGTGGCACCGTCCACACCAGAGGCACCGTGCACACCAGGCAATCATCGCTTCGTCCACAAAAAATAAGCCGAGTAGAATTGAGGCATATCCACATGTTTCAGGTGGCAATCTTTTTGGAACTAAGTAAGAATAAGACACGCAAGGTTGTAGGGACTCTTGCCACAGCGCTCCACAAGCCCTACTTCCTCAGCTGCAAATATGAGACTGCAAATATGAGAGCCATGAGAACCTTACCCAACATTGACACTGAATCAAAGTTTTCGGCGGACATCAAGCAGATGCTCAAGGCCTTTTCTTCCTTGCCGACACAGCAAGTGCTACACTGACTCTCATCCCAGAGTTCACAGCATCCTATCATCCTTCCAGCCTTCCCTCAGGCAGGCTTCAATACTTTACCTGCAAGGTGTGCTGCTCCATGTGCAAGCAACCATCCCACATGGTTTGAGTTCAAACTGAGCTGCTGAAATTTTCAGCAAACAATAGATCCGTGCCGTACAACTTTAGGGTGGGAAAGTTGTTACAGCCACAACTGTGAGTCCCTACGCTTCAACCATTGCAGCCCCATCCTTTCAGACCACCACTTCCGGTCACTAAGGCCGGTGCACCTCCTGGCACATGAGCCCATCAGCCTCCAGTCCGGTACACCTCCTGTCACTTGACCCCGTATGTCTCTTGGCACAGAAGCCAGCATGCATTCTGTCACATGAGCCCATAAGATTCCTCCTGCCACTTGAGCATGTGCACCTGCGTGCCTCTGTGGTCGCCACGCCCTTTAGAATGCCAGCTCCTTCGATCAACCCGGAGCCTTGGAGAAATCAAACCATGAAAAAATCAAAGCATGAATCAGCCTCTCTCTTTCTTCACTCGCACGCCAGACGCAGGCACAGCCAAATGAACGCACAGCCATGACAGCAACAGCAACATCAACACCCACACCTACACCCGCACACCCCCTCATGCGTAGCTGACACTGCTGCTGAGTTTGCTGAAACCCCTGGAGCTGGTCTCCAGGCTGTCCCTGAGTTCATCCCTGCATCCCCTATCCCCATCACTGCTAGGGGTCCTGGGAGACCCTCCACTGGGGGCCAGTCGAAGACTTGACCTTTCCAAGGACGCAATGCGGCACATGGATGCTTGCTGCTCATCCGCGAACAGGTAGAAGGTGTGCATGCGGCCTTTGCCTTTAATGGGGCGCACGCCCTGCACGCATGTATTTGTGTTCACATTGGTTAGATGTCCATTTCAGGGTCAACGATGGGTGCACACAGCCACAGGTGCTTGCTTGCAGGAAGCGTGAGTCAGGGTGGGAGGTGTGCATGCAGTGTGCATGCAGCCCTTCCCACACACCAAAAGCACGCCTTTGCATACCATGCAAGAGGGCGAGGTCAGCTGACAAGTATGCCCATCAGTGCGTGTGTATGTGTGTATATGTGTGTGTGAGTGTTTGCGCGCACGCGTGTGTGTGTGTGTGAGAGACCTGCAAGTTTGCACCTTGATGTACCCTGGCGCACGCACGCACGCACGCGCGTGCACACACACACACACACACACACACACTTCCCAACCTCACCCCTGAGGACTCTCACGCTTGCACACCTTCCTCCAAATCAACCACAAATGCACATCCCCAAACACATGTCAAACGTAGGTGCCCAACTTGCCTGGGGCACCGCAAGCATCGCGCACTCCGGCCACTGCTGCTGCAGCAAACGCAAGAAATGCTTGCTGCACTGGATGTGGTCCGTCAAGCTGGTGGACTCCATCCTACTGGCAACCTGCGCCCATGGTTCAAGCGTGTAGTAAATTGTTCATGCACGCAATCTGTTCTGGGCGCAATCCATCAGGCTTACATACTCCACTCTTCTGGCAAACTGTGGACATGGCAATTGCTTGATTGCTCTCCAAGTGTTGAGCAAAACTCTCATACCTGACGTTTAAGGAATGGCTAATCGTGAGCACAGCAGGAAGGCTGCCCATGTTTGTAGCAGTTTCAAGCACGCATTGTTTCCAGTCATGTGTCGCAGTTCCAATCATGCTTCATTGATGTTCTCATACAAACAAATGCCAAATACAGAACAGGAGTGCAAGGAAAGCTTGAATGTAAGGGCGTGCTAGGGGGGCTCACATCAACAGCACCAAAGACTTACATTGACTGTATCCCCAAAGAGGCAAAATCGACGGTTCATGGTGCCCACCACAGCGCCCATCACAGGGCCTGCATGGATGCCCATCCTGTCCATGTGTGTGTGTGTGTGTGTGTGTGTGTGTGTGTGTGTGTGTGTGTGTGTGTGTGTGCGCGTGTATGTGTGTGTGTGTGTGTGTGCGCGTGCGTGTGTGTGTGTGTGTGTGTGTGTGTGTGTGTGTGCGTGTGTGTGTGCGTGTGTGTGTGTGTGTGTGCGTGTGTGTGTGTGTGTGTGTGTGTGTGTGTGCGTGTGTGTGTGTGTGTGTCAAACTGTGACAGGAACATGTTTGTCAACAAAGTGTGTTACCAACGCACATATCAGAGCATTTCATCTCTCTTGTGACACATTTGAAGCAAATATCTAAGCAAAATGCATACATAAATGGTACTTGTGGTGAACGTTTTGGAGCACAACAATGTGGACATAGTGAGCGCAGTCCATCCCACAGGCTAGATGCGGACAAGGCTGCTATGGCTCAGAAAAAGGGACGACAGATGTGCCATTGTTCCTCCAAAGCCACTTCTTTGCATCCAAGCCCTAGTGTCCTGAAGACTATCTTGTTCATCATTATACTTTTAGTGTAAGAAGGCACCCAGCCATTCTACCTGACGCAGATATTTGCCCAGCTCTAGGCAATAAAAGCAGATGGGCACACTCTTGCGACCACTTATTCATCATTGAAATCAGCATGCAATCATGTGTGTACCCTTTCGTTTACCTGATGTGGATGTTGCCCAACTCCGGGTGACGAGGAGAGATGGGCTCACTCTTTGTAATTGCCCTACACCCAAAGGCAAAGCGCGCCATTGCTGCCGCGTGGGTCTCTGGCATGGGGTGACGCACGTTGGCTACACACATGTACGCGTCGCCAACTGTCCCGACCTTGAACAAATCCTGGGCAGGCATATAGAGAAATGTATAGCACACTGTGAAGGCAGTATCATGGGGTGAGGGGGGAGAGAGAATTGGCAGCATCTGATGCGAGTCGGCATGCTGGCAACACATGCGTTGCTGACCACACTCTTACCAAGATGCAGGCAAAACAGACTGCAACTCTTTAGGAATGCTCTTGGCAATCTACTCCACCATTGAAAGCCCAACCTGTTGAGCAGGTCTCGCTGTTCTGGAGGAACGCGCGAAGGAACATAGCGACAAGAGGAGCAATCAAGGCAGGGAGCGGGATAAGGACAATGGGCACACATTGGCCCCGCATGTATGCACAGGCCTACACAGAATGCCCAAGGACTCATGGATGCACAGGCCAACACAAAGAGAGCGCAGACTAGTTGGACACACGCTATGCGCAGGCCAACACAGAACAAGCTCAGACTGGTTCAACACATGTTATGCACAGTAGACTGCACAACCTTTGAGGAGGTGCTACTTGAACAGCAAAGTCAAGGGGAGGGGGGGAGAGGTAACGCAAATTAGGCCTTCACACATGCGTCACTATGCATATACAGATGCACTCGCCAAAAGCGCTGTCTTAAAGAAGCCATGCTCAACTGGCAAGATTTGGCAGAACATGGATGGCATGTGTATTATCTGGTTTATGTGAGTGCATGCACACTCACCAGCTTTTCAGCAAGGGCTCCGAAGTGGGAATAAGCATACTCACCAGCTCTAGCTGCACACTCACCACCAGCTCTTGGTGCACACCAGCTCTTTCTGCATACTCACCAGCTCTTCAGCGAGGGCATCGAATCGGGAGTACAGTCGATGCAGCATGTCCAGCACCTCCTCCAAAGACAACACAGAGCAAATGTCAGTGTAGCCCACTATGTCTGAAAAGAAGAGGCTCACCTGCAGTGTGTGTGTGTGTGTGTATGCGCGCACGCGTGTGTGAGCCAGAAAAGCAGGCATGCACGTCCCAAGACGCACTCATGGCATCAACATGGCAATACAGACACCAGAAAAATACAGTGCACAAGAAATTACAAGGAGGTGCATAAAACAGTGTACAAGGGTGTGTGTATATATGTATGTACCGGTTGATGCCTTTATATAGTGTACTTGTAATGCGACTTACACAAGAGTAAGGCTCTGGGTCCGGGAAGCGCCCAGACTTCAACTGCTCCGCTACCTGCATGAGCGAGACAAGGTCAGACCAGTGAAAACACTTTGCCCACTAACGCACAACAGACTCGCACCATTCGACCCGGGAAGCGCCCCAGCTTTGGAGCCTCGGCCACCAAAATGTTTGAGAGGAAAAACCATCACACATGAATGTGCAACACTGACACAAAACTGGAGCTTGCTCCCACCCAAAATCTACTGTCTTCTCAAGAGTTTTACAAAAGTGGGCAAAGGACCGTGGCTGTTGCTGCCTATGTACAGCGTTGCATGATGCTGAGGGCAGCTGCAAGGTGTTTCCAACACCTGCACGGAAGCCATCTGGCACCACGTCAGCATGCGTTTGTAAAGGAATTCTGCCATTGACGCGTCATTGCATGGCATGAGGGCAATGGCACTGTCACAAAAGTATTGACATGAGGGCATTGACGTTGTCAGTGTATTGGCATGGCAAATGGCATGGGGGCATCGGACTTGGCGTGGTATATGGCATGGGGGCAGTGGCATCGTCACTGTTTGGCATGGGGGCATTGACATTGTGTTGGCATTGGCACAGCATGTGGCATGGGGGCAGTGGCATCGTCACTGTTTGGCATGGGGGCATTGACATTGTCATTGTGTTGGCATTGGCACAGCATGTGGCATGGGGGCAGTGGCATCATCACTGTTTGGCATGGGGGCATTGACATTGTCATTGTGTTGGCATTGGCACAGCATGTGGCATGGGGGCAGTGACATTGCCAATGTATTGGCATTGGCACAGCATATGGCATGGGGGCAGTGGCGCGTCATGGCATGGGGCAGCCGCGCTTGACCAAACATGGTCAACATCCGAGCAACTGTAAATCCAGGTGCTGTTCAACACTCAGGCGATTCAGCATCTGGGTGCCGTGTTTCTCCAGGGTTTGCAAATCCCAGAGTGTAAGTCAACATCCAGTTGCAATTCAACAACCAGGCAACTTGGCGCCCAGGCGCCGTGCTTGCCCCAAAGTGCAGTCCCACATCCGTGTTCCCGGGAGCAGTACACTTCAATATCCAGGCAACTCAACACCTATAGGTGCTGTGCTTGTCCAGGAGTGCAGCTCCACGTCCAAGCAGGGGTACTCCCCCTCTCACCATGCCGCGGCAAGAGTTGCGTTACGCCAGCACACAAACAGTGAGCAGACCATTACAGTCACACAGCAAAACACTCAAGCACAGAATACATAAGCAGCATCGCATCGCAGCAGCACACAGACAGAGGGCTGGCAGCATGCTCCTAAACAGCCTCCGCCCAGCGACCTGCCCATTATGGTGCTGCACGCCTGCGCACATTCAGACCATCAGTCCAGCGACATTGCGAGCAAGCTGTACTCTTCTACACCCGGAGCACAAGGTGATACACCCGCTCACCTTCTTTGGGAAGACCTCGTACAGTAGCTCATCTGCCCGCGCAGATCCTCGCTTGTTGCTGCCTACTGACAGCGTGGACAGCTTCCGCTGGCAGCGGTGGTGCGCGATCTGCGCGTGCTTGATCATCTCAGGGCCCAGCTCTTCCAGCCGTTGGTAGATCTGTGTGTGTACATGTGAGTGTGTGTGTGTGTGCGTGTGTGTGTGAGCGTGTGTGTGTGTGAGCGTGTGTGTGTGTGTGAGCGTGAGTGTGTGTGTATGTGTGTGTGTACCCGCACGTTTGTTTGCAAGAAGGCAGGGTCATGCATGGTAATAAAGGAAAAAGGAAAAGGAAATGGATTTGTGTTGTTGTACACCGTGTGACCATTCACGCCCCTCCGCCCCTCCGCCCCTCCGCCCCTGCCACGCTGCCAGCCTTGCAAATAGGCACGGACCTCGAAAGTATCCAATATTTCATCTGCAGACACCCTGACGTGCACACATACGTGGGGTCAGGATGAGGTGGAGGAAATGGAACTGAGCGGCATCGGAAGGGTGGAGCTGGCTTTGCACACCAGGTAAGTGCATGGGATCAATTTTGCAGCGAAGCAGCATGGTCAGCTCAATGCACTTGCGTGAACCAGCCCAAGCTCTGCTACATCCATTGCCTGGAGAAGGACCCCACCTTTCATGCATGAATCACCCCAGCACCACCCACCTGCACTTGCCCCAGCATGCATGAATCACCCCAGCACCACCCACCTGCACTTGCAGGCAAGGAAAGGGGCCCGCCAAATGATCTAACCATGCCTTGATCACCCACCTGCGTGAAGGACGGCCGCTTTGAGCTATCAAGCGCACAGCACTGCAATACAAGCTGTGCCAGCTCGTCGCCATGCTCTTCCACAAGGGAGCCCAGGCAGGTTTTGCGCAGCACAGAGCCCTCTACCAGCTCATCTTCATGCGTGCTTGACGCAGGGTCCAGGTTGTAAGAGTTGTAGCAGTTTGCGCAATTCATGTGCGCCACTTTCTGGCCTGAGAGTACAACAAGCGTGTGCGCTACTCGTGAGAAACCAGCTGGCTTGAAAGCTGTAATTAAAACAAAAACATGCTTTTTTTTTGGAAGCCACTTGGCCTGCGGAACACTAAACATGTGTTTACCGTAGAGGGATGTACTCACCCAGCACGCCCAAAAAGTTAAATACTTCATGCAGCCATGTACCAACCACGCACCCTCACAATAAATATTTTGAACACCTGCGCATCTACCACGCAATGGGACCCCCTCCATTCCTGCCCCTCCGCGAGGGAGTCCTGCCTGTCCCCCCTTCACCACTGCTGCCTTCCCTGCTGCTGCCACTGCTATCCTCCATGCTGCTTTCATGCTGCGTGCCTGCTGTGCAAGGGGGGGGGGTGCTACTGCAGTGCTCTTTGCTGGTCCATGCTGCTATCCCACTCTATGCCACTGCTATCATGGTGTGTCATGCCACTGCTCCGTACCACTGAATTCATACCATGTGGGAGTGAAGGGCTGCAGGGGCGCACCCGAGGGCGTTGATTTTCACAACTCCGCACAACTGCGCACCCTCTAGAAAAATGTGTATTTCGCGATCACGCAGTCACCGTCACTCCAGGGCAAAAAGCAATGTTTTTGAGCGGTGGTACAAGTTTTGCATGGTCATGGCATTACTTTGTATTGTTTTGGTTGTTTTTGTTTGCTGACAATTACAGATAAGATGTGCTGTTCTTGAGAAGCCACGTGGTCTGAAAATAATATTTGTGTGTGCATGTGTGTGTGTGTGTGTGTGTGTGTGTGTGTGTGTGTGTGTGTGTGTGTGCGTGCGCGCGTGCGTGTCTTGTGGGCCACCAACTGGCTTGTACCTTGTTGATATGTGCTGTTTTTGTGGGAAACACGCGCAATGACACGCGCAATGACATGTGCTATTCCTGTGGGAGACACCCTCGCATGCAATGACATCAATCTCACCGCAGAGGCGTTCCACTCGACATATTTTTTCCCATTCCTCACACATTCCTTCGCTGACACGCACACCTCTCCAGCGTTGTCCAAACGCACGCTTGCAACGCTCATGAGCACTGGCAGACTTTCTTCTTGATGCCAAGCACCACCATCCCAAGCCACACATCACCGAGCGCACATGCACTGTCCAAACACACACACACACACTTGCAGCCTTCCTGATGCCAGGTACCATGCCAAGCCACACATCACCGAGCGCACATGCACTGCTTACGCACACACTGGCAGCCTTCCTGATGCCAGGCGGCATCGACACCATACGCCAGCCAGGCCCACTTGTACTGTGCCTAACCACACAGTATGCTGATGAGCACTGGCCTTAAAGGTCCGCAACTCATGAACACCGGCAGCCGGGGTCCCTGACGCTGCCAGCCAGCAAAGCACCGCAGCCAATGTATAAGCCACTGCAACGCTGATAAGCGCTGGCTTTCTCCCTCCCTCATCTCCCTCATGCCTGACAGCAAAGCACAAAACCCATGCGAGCTAAGCTCACATGGGTTGCCTCCTCTTGCATCACAAAAATCGTTCACAGTGGGTGCCCTTGTTGTAACCAGCTCTGAAAAGAGTATCGGGAGGCATGTGTGATGGACTGGCTTCTGACTCGTTTTTCTTTGTGCAGGTCTAACATTCATTGGGGCACCCATTTGGAATCCTGACTCGTTTCTCTTTGTGCAGCAAGCAGGCAATGTCCAGGCCAAACAGCTGGACACCTTCTGACTCCCACATGTGTTTACACGTGCTGAAGGACAGCGGGCAGGAAACGCCCAGGTTGACTTGCTGGACATCCTCTAACTCCCATTTTTGTTTTGCACTCACTCGAGGACAGCATGCAGGCAATGTCGAGGCCAAACTGCTGGACGTCTTCGAGCTCCATATGGGAGCCTGCACTCGCTGGTATCTGAGGGGGCGAGTGGGATGGATGCCGAGGGATCCTCCTGCAGGGACGACGGGATGCAGAGACATCCTAATACAAGGGCAGTGAGGTGCAAAGACACCCTTTTATGCAGCGACAGTGAGATGCGTGACAACCTCGTGCGGAGTCATGGGTGTGATGCAAGAACATGCATGCGGGGGTGTTCTCTTGCACAGACAGCCAAGATGGCACAAGATGAGCCATCTCATCTTCAGTGCGTTGCCTTGTGAAGATCATGGCTGCGCAACTGCAGAGCCAACCTCCATACGCACATGCACACCCACAAGCATTCCGCAATAGTGAGCGCAAAGCAACGCACCTGGTTGCCTGGCTTCCTTGTGCTTAAGAGCATATGTAAAGCAAGAGAGCTTATGAGTGAAAGAGCGTCGTTTTGGCTGATGGCGGACGGTCATTATAGTTCAAAAGTGCAAGGTCTCTCGGATCATGGACATATGCCATGGTCCTGAGTGGCGAGGATAACTGTTGCAGCCCTTGCAGCATCATTTGAGACAGAGCAGCAAAGCAGCAGCCGAAGATTTTGCAAAGAATTTGCCTTTTGAGAAAACTCTGGAGAAGGGTCATCTGCAACACTGATGCGACAATTTATGGCCCAAAGCACGGCTATCTTCAGAAGTACAAAGCACTATGAAAGCCCTACTCAGAGGTACAAAGCACTATGCAAGCCCTACACAGAGGTGCAAAGCACTATGCAAGCCCTATTCACAGGTGCAAGGCAATATCACGACGCCTGCAGCACTGAAGCAACACACAAAGGCCCAAAGCACCATTCTCTTCACTCACTGGTGAGAGACGGAGAACGTGCTGAGGCAATCAAGCGCAAAGTCTGCGCAGTCTGATCGGCCAAGTGCCAACGCATCTATCAACGACGTGAGGGGGACCCGCAGCTTGGCCCTGCACACCCCATTGTGCGTGGTTCGTTTGTTTGCAGTGGTGAGTAGAACACGCCACAGGTGCATGATGTGCTTTCAGTGACACACCAAACAACACGCGTGTTCAAGCAAAGCAGCCACAACATTGATCGCAGCATCCAAACGTGTACCCACACACACTTATGCACATGTGTACACACAAAAAAGCAAGTAAACACGCAAGAACGCACGTGACGGATGCGCACGCGCGCACACACACACACATACACACACGCACACACACACACACACACAGGCACGCACACACACACACACACACACACACACGCACACACACACACACACACACACACACACACACACACACACACACGTGCGCACACACGGAGGAGTAACAGGCACTCACCTGCAATGCTTGTTTAGCATCACCCCAGCCAACCGCGGCTGAAGCACAGGTCTCAGCCTTGGATGCGTCTGAGCATGCAGATACGCGAGCGCCTGGGCCAGGTCTTTACAGATATCCAGCATCTTGACTGCATCCAGCTCCATTGTCTTGTTGTCCATGACCTGCGCAACACAATCAAATACTGCCACAATCATTCCTGGCAACCTCTTCAAACATGTGAATAAACTCCTTGTGGGCGGCCACGGCAAAAAACACAATAGATTAAAGGCGAGTCCGACACCACAATAAAAGCGAGTCTAAGTGCCTGGAACACAATATAGGGGAACAGGCATATAATAAGGATGTATCGCAGCAATCACATTTGCATGCTCCCAGCTCCTCAAACACGCAGACACGTGCACGCGCACACACACCTACACACAAAAACACAAATGCGCGCCCGCGCTCAAACGGCACTCACGCTTGAAAGTGCTCCCAGCTCCTCGCACTCAGTCACCAGCACAGCCATGTTTTGCGGCACAGAGGGAAGGGACCACATGATGCCGGACACAGGGAGGACGCTGGGGTGCTGCAGGCATTTGCTGCGCCATACCAGGCGGAGGATCTGCACGTGTGTGTGTGTGTGTGTGTGTGTGTGTGTGTGTGTGTGTGTGTGTGTGTGTGTGTGTGTGTGTGTGTGTGTGCGTGCGTGTGTGTGTGATACAACGAGTAAGATGTGTTTCATATGCGCCAATGCTGAACAATACAAGTGCTGCATCAGCGCAGCTACCCGGAGGCACAGGATGGCATGAAACACGTGCGTCCGCACGCGCGTGCACACACATACACACATGATGGGCCTGGGGCCAGCATATCACAAGTGCCATTAATACACTGAAATTTGGAGCCAACGTCACATCAGAATGAGGGAGCTCAGCTGACCTGGGCTTTGCGTTGGCTGTGTGGTGCCACAGCCCTTTACAGGTTAGCACACAAGAAGCATCAAAACCAACACTCTTGCTTGTACAAAAAGCTCAGCATACCTGGGCTCGCGTCAGCTGTGGCGCTTCAAGCCCTTGCAGGTTGAAGTGGGCATTTGAGGTCGACACTCGCAGCGGGTGCTGCAAATATGGGTCGAGGTCTTCGCTGTGTGTGTTGCCCAGGTTGAAATTGACCTTTGAGCGCGGCTGGAGGGCCGTGGCTTGAGGGGGGCCTTGCAGCGCTGCTGCTCCATTTGCTGCTGAGGTTGAAGGTTTTGATGGCTGCAGCTGGAGGTCTTCCACACCCTCAGAGACTGGCCCCTGCACAAGCATTACACATGGACAAGCGTGAGACGAATGACACCACTGCGTTGCATTGGCTCTGGCGCATGCGAGCATTTGTCTCACCGGCCTTCACTCCTTTGAATCAACACAAAGCAAGCACCTCTAGTCCTCCAGCAGAGAGGGCTCAGTGGACGTTGCCTGCCTGCGCTATTAATGCACAAAACAGCAGTGCAAACGCTGTACAAATGAGACCTGGTTTCCTTCCTAACCCATTCAAACTGCGTTCTTACCACTTCTTCTTATAACAGAGAGGCCAAAGGGCAGGTAAACACCAAATGCCTTATGGCTGCAAGCTGATCCGAGTTACGGCCGCTTTTCCTCGCGCCTCCAACGTGCGGCATGCATAACGCTTTGCTCAACGAAGCAGCAGAAGGACAGAAGGAAAGACCCAAGATGTTAATGCAGCACATAGCCTTCAGAGTCTGGCCTCCTTCCTGTTCGGAGGTCGCATAAGCCTTGACGCCTTCCCATGCAGAGATTGCAGGAGCCTAGGCTTCTTCCCGTTCAGAGATCGCAGGAGCCTTGACGGCTTCCCATGCAGAGCTTCAGCCAGTTTGCAATTGTAACAATGCCTCAAGAGCCTTGACCCCTTCTCATTCAGAGGTTGCAGGAGCACTAAAGGTGGCATTCATGGAGAATAGGCCGCCTCCTTTTCACAATCTTACATGATTTGTCGCAAGCACTGCGCAAAGTAAGCACACCCACTCACACAAGGGTGCCGAGAGAAGACTACTCAGCCTTGGAGGGTCAGGTCACAGACAATTCTTTGTGCTTCAGCTATGGTGCTATCTTAGGCGGGTACAGCTATGGTGCTACAGCTATGGTGCTTCAGCTATGGTGCCCTTATAGGCAGGTACAGCTATGGTGCTACAGCTATGGTGCCCTCCTAGGCGGGTACAGCTATGATGCAACAGCTATGGTGCTTCAGCTATGGTGCCCTCTTAGGCGGGTACAGCTATGTCACCCTTTCCTTTTCTTTCCCTAAACCAGGTGCCTGTGATGAGAAAAAATGCACAGGCACATCAGATTGGAGCCACTCGTTACAATTACAGGCTGGCTGACTCGTCCACGCCAGCAACATACATGCATTTACACAACAGCTTCTACCAGTGTATACATGCCTGAATAATGAGGGCCGGAGCTTCCAAATCATCTTGGGGGTAGGCAGTGTGTGGGACATCGAGAGGTTGGTTGGAAATACCAAGCTGCAACCACAGGCAAACAAAGAATAATGTTGGATGCTTGTGATCAGGTTGGGGGAGGCAGTGTGTGGGACATCGAGAGGTTAATTGGAAATACCAAGCTGCAACCACAGGCGAATATAGAATAATGTTGGATGCTTGTGATTAGGTTGGGGGAGGCAGTGTGTGGGACATTGAGAGGTGAGTTGGAAATACCAAGCTGCAACCACAGGCAAACAAAGAATAATGTTGGATGCTTGTGATCAGGTTGGTGGAGGCAGTGTGTGGGACGTCGAGAGGTTGATTGGAGAGATGGATTGAGAGGCTGGATGGGGAGGTTCAGCTGCAACAACATGCATGGGTTGCACTTGTATGTTGTTGCAATGAATGAGGGGGTTATGTTGTATCCTTCCTTCTATAAGCAAGTGGAGTCAGGATCTTGAGAGCATGGATACAAGCAGGGTGCACAAGCATACTTGAGAGAATAGTGCGCCAGTCCTGGAGAAAAAAACTACTTGCGTCCAGTGTTGCTCAAGGCGTCACTGCCACAGCGTGTTGAGTGTGTTTGGTCTTGCTGGCTGGATGTGCCAGTGCTGGGTGCAAGCAATCGACCACCGACCTCTTGTTTTGAGCAGCAGAAAGCGGGATGAGCTGTCAATACAGAGAGCGGCAACAGTGGGCATGCTTGGCTGACATTGATATGTCAAAACAAAATACAGCAACAGACCTCGGTGCTTCTTGTGCGCGTCCTGTCCTCTTTGAACGCCATTCGGGGGTCCGAATCCTTCACAATGGTGACCGATGACCCATTTCGCGAGGAGTGCTTGTACGATTTGCTGCGGCTGCAGATGAGTGGCAAAAAGCAAGGCTTGTGTTAGGGATGCACTTGACCCGGAGTTGCGGACGAGGGCTTGGGAGGATTGGTGCGCTCGCAGCAGAAGAGCTGAAGGCCTTCAAGCACTCCCGACTCAGAGTTGAGCTCCAGCAGGAAACATGGCATAGATGCGCAACAGCAATGTCCCTGATGCAGGCCCTGAGGAATGCCACTAAGGTGCTGCTACTGGCAAGGTTTGCAGAGGGCCTTTTGCTTCCGTCGCCTCTGTCAGTTACAACAGTGCTATGGCAACAGCGAGAAGAAAAGCTCAGAAAGGGAGGGTTGCAACACAATCAACGCATGGCAACCAACAAAGCCAAACCCCTGTTCACACACAGCTACAGCTGCCAGCTAGATATATGGCCTTCACTGAAGGCTTTGAAGCCTTCCGCACGGAGCACACAAGCGAGGTAATGACAGACTGTGTGGTAGCATGGAGGGAAGGAGCCAACAAAGAAGATATTCTGTGCCTCAAGCCGACAACGGCCTCAGGTTCATAACAACATCCTCTGTCTGTACCTGAGCTTGGCGTTCAACTCCATCTCCTTTTGCTTCACCTCCGTCAGCGGCTCCAAGGCCACCAGGGTGTTGCGGTGCATGGCTTTGCCGCACTCATACGAACCATCGCACAAGCGCTGCAGGTAAGGTGTGCAGACAAATGATCAAGAGTGGCAAGTGACAGAGACTCAGAGACTTAGTATAGCTCCAAGACCAAAAGGGTGTTGCGGTGCATGGCTTTGCCGCACTCGTATAAGCCATCGCACAAACGCTGCAGGTAAGGTGTGCAGACAAATGATCAAGAGTGGCAAGTGACAGAGACTCAGAGACTCAGTAGCTCCAAGACCAAAAGGGTGTTGCGGTGCATGGCTTTGCCGCACTCGTATAAGCCATCGCACAAACGCTGCAGGTGAGGTGTGCAGACAAATGATCAAAGAGTGGCAAATGACAGAGACTCAAGAGACTTAGTATAGCTCCAAGACCAAAAGGGTGTTGCGGTGCATGGCTTTGCCGCTCTCATATGAGCCATCGCACAAACGCTGCAGGTAAGGTGTGCAGAAATAAATGATCAAAGAGTGGCAAATGACAGAGACTCAGAGACTTAGTATAGCTCCAAGACCAAAAGGGTGTTGCGGTGCATGGCTTTGCCGCACTCGTATAAGCCATCGCACAAACGCTGCAGGTAAGGTGTGCAGACAAATGATCAAGAGTGGCAAGTGACAGAGACTCAGAGACTTAGTATAGCTCCAAGACCAAAAGGGTGTTGCGGTGCATGGCTTTGCCGCACTCGTATGAGCCATCGCACAAACGCTGCAGGTAAGGTGTGCAGAAATAAATGATCAAAGAGTGGCAAGTGACAGAGACTCAGAGACTTAGTATAGCTCCAAGACCAAAAGGGTGTTGCGGTGCATGGCTTTGCCGCACTCGTATGAGCCACCGCACAAGCGCTGCAGTTACAAAATGCAGATAACGAGCAACAGATGGTGAGCAACGGAGCCTCTGTCGTGACTTCAAGGCCACAAGGGCGTAGAGTGTGCATGGCTTTGCTACCCTTGCAGTGCACACCGTGAGCAGGGGAACAACACACACAAAAGAGACGGTGGCAAAAACTGCTGAGCGCAAGCTGCCCATTGGAATCCTGAACTGTTCAGGGTCCTGATGAAGTGGAACCCAGAATCTGCGTTGAAATTCAGAAAAGGGAGAGAGCTGCTGCCGCATGCGAGAGTGGTGATCATGACAATGGGCTTGTCTGCGTCCTGACCACGATGGGTGCATGTATGAAGAGCAATTCACTGATCATAACCAAGAAGCAGGCTGTATGAGCAACTTTCTTTCAATGAGGGACAACGGCTTCTTTGGCAGGCAACTGCCACTCACCACGGGGTGATTGATGATGAGCAGGTCGTCAGGCGAGACCACAAGCATGTGCTCCAGCAGTTTAGAGTGCTTTTTGCTCCTCCACACAGTGAGCAGGGCAGCAAGGCAGAGGATGAGCACGGAGCCCACCACAATCACCACAACTGCGATGAAAGCCTCCTGCGCGAGTTGTGCAGTTGTGGGTGTACGTGTTTGTGTGTGAGCATAGAATAGTTACAGCGTGAGCACGCACAGATATTGATTGGGTTGCCAGGTGCAAGAGCTCCTGGCAATGGCGGCAAAGTTGACCTCAGACGTCGCCCCCATGTAATTTGGTGAGCCTTAGGGAGCACTTATAAGCTTTAGCAAGGGAGCCTTTTACAAGCTACATGATGAACAGGGGCCGTCACGGCACAGCTTGAGGCTAAGTGTTCAGCAACTTTTGGTATTGGCTAACATCATCATTGCATATCAGCCTACAAGCTCACATACAGTGCTCCCATTGGTCCTCACCTTATGCAGGGTTCCGATGTACTCCGCGCTGCTCTGCTCTTCCTCCACTGGCGGAGGCTTTGGCATGACCAAAGCCTTGTTGGCCACATCAATGGGCAGAGTTGCCTACAAAG
The DNA here is from genome assembly GCA_914767535.2 of Dunaliella primolecta. NCBI lineage: Eukaryota > Viridiplantae > Chlorophyta > Chlorophyceae > Chlamydomonadales > Dunaliellaceae > Dunaliella > Dunaliella primolecta. The sequence goes on along the minus strand of OU611755.1, from coordinate 1,002,293 downwards.
TCACACAGTTGGATGCAGCGCCTTCTCGGTTGGATTCATGTCAACAGTCATCGCAATGGCCTTGCGCATCACCAAAGCCATGTTGGCCACACCAATGTGGGCAGAGTTGCCTGCAGAGTCACACAGTTGGATGCAGCGCCATCTCGTTGAATTCAAGGTAGCACCTATCACGATGAGCTTGGGCATATGACCAAAGCTTACTGGCCATGCCAATAAGCAAAGTTGCATGTGAATTGCGAAAGTTGGATGACGCATGTGCATAATTGGATGTGTGGCCACAACCCCTTGCACGGTTGCCTGTATACCTGCAACATATAAGAAATGGGCGAAGTTGCCTGCAGAGCCTCAGACAGATACAGCATGTTCACAGTTGGATTCATGGCGCTCTTGGGTAGGGTCCAGGATCATACCTAGCATTATTTATTTCTAGCCATAAAGTTACATTCTTCAATTTATTTCTGACAAGACAAATACATTACTTCCCTGGACCCTACACATAGAAACAGCTGCATGCTTTAGATGAAAATCAGGTGAAAAAAATGCCAGCGTTAAAATTACTTTCACGGTTCCAATGCAAGTGCACAAGATTCACAAAGCAGAGACAGATCTGTGTTGTGCTGTGCTTAAAGAATTCCAGGCCAAGATACAGTCGTCAGGGCTGTTGTTACTGGGAAGTTAGCCGTCAAAGATACTTCTGTTGTGCAATTACAGAAGAAAAGCGCGCCTTGCGCTTACATTCCATCCCTTCCAACTACTTGGATTGTTAGCAAACAAAGTAATGTCGGACTCAGAATGTTGGAAGCAGAAGACTGCCGGCCATCCAGGTCGCAAGCAATGCCTTGTAGAGCGCCCAGATTGGTTCTCCCTCTTCGAATGCACCTCACACAATCAAGCAGCTTTCCCTGCCGCCTCATGGCTTCTGCCCAAGCAGACCTCATCCTTGCCATGAGCAAGCACAGCCCTCATCATGCTGAGTTTAAACACAGTCCTATGGTGCTGCTCAGGCTATGGCTGAGCTTGGCGTCTTGACTGATCGCCTCACATCATTGCAAACCTGCCATTTTGATGCTGCCCCAACACTGAAATCCTGCCATCCAATCACTGTAACATCCTATCGGTGCAACCTTGCCGCGCCCTGTCACTTTGATCCTGTCATCCTCAAACTGTTGACCAGCTGCGAGGCTGCCAGTGGAAAGGCTTCCCAAGAGCAAACAGGCTCAGGTCCTATGAATCATGCATCCATCCTTCGTTGATCCTATGAGCCACGCAGGCAGAATCAAACCCAATGAGCCATTGACCTCAAATCACCAGCTGACCTCGACTTGCAAGCACCGACAGCCTTTGGCCCTGCGTTGATCCTATGAGCCACGCAGACAGACTTAAACCCAGTGAGCCATGAATCCCAGATCACCAGCCGACCTCCACTGGCAAGCACCGACAGCCTTTGGCCCTGCGTTGATCCTATGAGCCATGCAGACAGACTCAAACGCAGTGAGTTATTAACCTCAGATCACCAGTATACGCAAAGGAACCCATGGCAGACACCAGCTTTGACAAGAGTCAGAGCAGTGTTGACAGTTCACCTACAACTGTGCCTGGAATGCACCACAATCACACAGCAACTGAGACGTTTTGGGTGTGGCAACCTGGCTGAAAGGTGGAGCATCTTACCTGAAGGACGCCTGATTGGATCTGCAGGGCGAGAGAGAGTGAAAGAGACGGATGTCAGTAGGGCACAGGTTCTCTGCTAGTTGTTTTTAAAAGCAATACATGTCATACTTGATCATGTATACACAACGTCTGTCAAGCATGCATAGGAGCATACATACGCGCGCGCACACACACACACTCTTACACGCACACACACACACACTCTTACACGCACACACCTGGGCTGTGATTGGCGTCAGGGCCACGTTCCGCCGGTAGGAGTTGAGCGCAACCTCCCCAAAGAACGTGTTGATCTGTTGCCTTGCCAGGGAGCGCATGACCCGCTCATAACCAATACCCTTGTCGCCCCCACTCTCTTTGCACTCCAGCAAGCCAGCATCAAAAAGCAGGCTGTCTGCATCCACGTCTTGTTCCGGAAGGGTGCATCCCTTGAAAGCATCCTGGATGGCGTACGTGAGGCTGTAGGCCGCGGCTGATGCTCCAGCAGAGACATACCTGAGCAACAACGAAGGTGGCGCGCACAAAGGGCGCATCAATAACACATCCGCCTGCCAAAAGAGGTAAGTCACAGGCTGCACAACGACCCTCTGTGTCATGACAGCACCTGCCCCATGACAGCACCCTCATCATGAAAGCACCTGCGTGATGAGAGCACCCGCTTGATGGGACACCTGCCCCATGGCAGCACCCATACCATAAAAGCACCTGCATGATGAGAACACCTGCGTGATGAGAGCACCCGTTTGATGGGACACCTGCCCCATGGCAGCACCCACATCATAAAAGCACCTGCATGATGAGAACACCTGCGTGATGAGAGCACCCGTTTGATGGGACACCTGCCCCATGGCAGCACCCATACCATAAAAGCACCTGCATGATGAGAACACCTGCGTGATGAGAGCACCCGTTTGATGGGACACCTGCCCCATGGCAGCACCCATACCATAAAAGCACCTGCATGATGAGAACACCTGCGTGATGAGAGCACCCGTTTGATAGGACACCTGCCCCATGGCAGCACCCACATCATAAAAGCACCCGCATGATGAGAGCACCTGCGTGATGAGAGCACCTGCATGATGAGAGCAACTGCCCCATGGCAGCACCCATACCATAAAAGCACCTGCATGATGAGAACACCTGCGTGATGAGAGCACCCGCTTGATGGGACACCTGCCCCATGGCAGCACCCATACCATAAAAGCACCTGCATGATGAGAACACCTGCGTGATGAGAGCACCCGTTTGATGGGACACCTGCCCCATGGCAGCACCCATACCATACAAGCACCTGCATCATGAAAGCACCTGCGTGATGAGAGCACCCGCTTGATGGGACACCTGCCCCATGGCAGCACCCACATCATAAAAGCACCCGCATGATGAGAACACCTGCGTGATGAGAGCACCCGCATGATGAGAGCACCTGCCCCATGGAAGCATCCACATTGCACAAGCACCTGCATGATGAGAACACCTGCGTGACAAGAGCACCCGCATGTAAATGAGACGTAAGACAAAGGGTACATGTCCTGCTGCTCTGCAGTACTCAACTCCTTGCACACATTGAGATGAGCCAGGATGAGAGTGATACACAAGGAAACCAAACAGGGTAGGAGGCACAGCACGCACGATGGTGTCACGCCGTATGCCCTGTCGTATCTCTCGCTGTATTCCCGGGCCGTCCCAAAAAACAGGTCCGCAAACGTGGAGGCAGGGTGCCATTGCACCGCCGTGAGTGCGTGCTCAGTGGCCTTTGGGCCCAGGGTGTCGGCAAAGTCTTCGTACGCAGGAGCCACCGTCAGCCACATGGCTTTCAGGTAGTACCCCCGGGTGGCCACCGCCCTTGCTATCTGGAAGCCTGGGCCCTGTGTGTGTGTATGTGTGTGTTGTGTGTGAAAACAGTGGCAGTGGCGGGGTCCATGAATGGGAACACATTGTGCCAGTGTCAGATTGTGTGCAGCCCATTTGCAGGATTTAACGCCCGCTCAGGCTTAAAGAATTTAAGCACGCACAACCTGCAGGCGGCAGCTTGCATTTAGCTTCAAACACACACCCACCCACCCACACACACACACCCACACCCACACCCACACCCACACCCACCCACACACACACACACACCAGGCACATACAACATGAGGGTGATGCCCATCCAAGAAGCGTGCGGCCCACCTTGAAATCACACCCAAGAATGGCATCTGCCTCCATGCTCATGGCTTGGCCCACGAGTTTGGGATAGAAGTCCGGGTCTGCTGCTGCATCAGCACTGGTGTACTTCACAACCTCCACAATACCGAACTCTGAGTTCAGCTGCTGCAGCACGTCTGTGGAGTAAGTCACGGCAGTCTGCAAGCATGGCGATGAGGATGAGGAGTTGCTTTAAACAGGAGTGACATCCTACTTTGCACTTCAAAGAGCAGGTCTTTGACTGCCCCCTTGTTGCAATACTCTAAACCGATGTGCTGCAGCATTTCAGAATCCGTGTGTGCATCCGTGTGCGGTTTTTGTCCTGTCCTTTGCAGAAAGCAGCCCCGACGATGTATTGCACAACAAATAGAGCTGCTGCTGCAGCATCTTTGTGTGGGAATCCTACTCCTTTGTTGAGAAGTTCACTGCATTCTGCAGGCCAGGTAAACAAAGGGAGAGCAAAGAGCGTCACTGCAGAGGCACCCGAGTGCTCGGGCAGAGAGTTGACGATGTAACAGAGAGGGGACAGCGTAACAGACTACTCAAGCCTTAGCAAAGAGGACCCAACAGCACATGCACCATGGGCAGTTTAGGTGCACCAACTGTAGCAGGGGGCACAAACTCGATATTATGTTGCCAACGATTTCAGGCTTTGCACGAGCACATCCGTGGATGTAGTGAGCATCCCTCTCCGTCCACAATGCCTCAGACATTGTAAATCAGGGGCATGACACCAATTGCATGGTCGTCCTGTGATATCCTGTGACATCCTCTGTGGTCCTGTGACATCAATTGCATGGTCGTCCTGTGATATCCTGTGCTTGTCACATCAATCTTGTGGTCCTGTGATATCCTGTGACATCCTCTGTGGTCCTGTGACATCAATTGCATGGTCGTCCTGTGATATCCTGTGCTTGTCACATCAATCCTGTGGTCCTGTGATATCCTGTGACATCCTCTGTGGTCCTGTGACATCAATTGCATGGTCGTCCTGCGGTATCCTGTGCTGTCAGTTGCGATACATACAACAGCACATCGATACTCAACAGAACTCTGTCAGTCACTCAGTTAGTTGCGATACATACAACAGCACATCGATACTTAACAGAACTCTGTCCATCACTCTGTCAGCTGCGATACACACAACAGCACATTGATACTCAACAGAACTCTGTCAGTCACTTTGTCTGCCGCGATGCACACAACAGCACATCGATACTCAACAGAACTCAGTCTGTCACTCTGTTAGCTGCGATACATACAACACAGCACATTGATACTCAACAGCAAGCACAGTTGGCCTGCCACACTATCGTGGCCTTTGCTCAGGGTTTTGGTTGTTTGAGCTCATCAGGCGTCAAACACATCTATATCCAAAGCTCCTGGACTATGATCATAGGCAGAGCAGAGTAATTGCTGACTTACCTGGCAAGTAGTGGCCGTGAAAATGTTGTCTTCAAGGTAGAAAATAAACAGCTTCTTGACGTTGCCTGCAGGCCAGCCCAGATGAGTTAGGGGAAATCACAACCAATGGCTCATGCATAAGAGTTACATTTCCAAAAAGCAAGCACAACCTGACTCCTTGCACACAATAAAGATCATCACCATCTCCAACATTGCCCCCTCCTTTGACAGTGAATTGGTTTTTCCATTTTCTTTTGAACCCTGGTTTGCCGGGTCCTAACAAATTTCATAACCAGCTGTCTTGGGTTCGTATCCAGGTGTTTTCACCAAAAAAAAACTCTTATGCAGGAAGCATGATCTGGATAATTAGCTCCTCGCTGTGGTGATCTGCTCATTGCTGTGATGGTTTGTGGGGTTGCATGCAACTGCTCTCTTGCAGGGTCTTGCAGGGTCTTGCTTCCTCTGAGGGCATGTGCAGCACAACACTTGCTCTTTTTGAGGGTCATGCTCCCCTGTAATCTTCTGCTGCCTAGCGATTAGATTGTATCTAAGACAGCATCACCATCCTCCCAGACCCCTGCATACCGATGGGCCTGTCACCCAGTCCATGCACAGCATACTCCTCATTAGCAGTCCCAGAGGACTTCTTCCCCACTAACAATCTTGTACTGCTTTAAGGACATTCTGCAACGTTTTGGGAAATTTGGGGTTGTTTGGGACGACCATTAAACGATGTGGAACTGTGTGGAACCGGGGTGTCTGCCACTTTGCAAACTAGGCCTGCTGAGCCTCACTAAGCGCTGCCTTGAAGGGCCTCACATGGATAATCAATAGAAGCCAGAAGAGCCACACATGGGTTGCCATTTAAGCGCTGCCTGAAGAGCCACACATAGGTCATTATTTAAGCCCTGCCCTGAAGAGGCAAGTCGGCTCACCCCTTTCAAGTAAGCCCTTGAGCGCAAATACTCTGAATCAGTGCAATATTCTGATTGGAGCAAACACTGATTATACTTGGAACAATGGAGGGCCACAATGCACCAGATCCGGGATAATCCAGGCCCAGGCAGACATATGAAGCTGATGGACAGCCTGCTCCTCACTGTGTAGATGCCAAAATTTAAAAAAAAGCCCACCACATGCTTCAGTACTACCTGCTAGTGCCATGCTCTTGGCAGCGCCCTGTGAGTACTTTTTGTTGGATGCCTGAATGCCATAGATGAACTCCATGTCCTGCAGCATCGGAAAAAAGGAATGGCAGTGTGCGGAAGCTTTACGAGGGCTTAAGAAGGAGCATCAATTGAGGAAGGAAGGACACAAACAAACTTGGGCAGGTGGTTGATGGATGCTCGACAGGTGGTGGAAGCGTCGTAAACTGAAACATTGGCAAAGCCGGTCCTTCCTGACACAGAGGTGGTGTTGGTATGCAGTGCCTGGGGCAACAACAGGACCTTCCTGCAGCAGACCATGCCTTGCTCACATATGCATGCATGCATGCATGCATGCATACCTAAGCGCGCGCCATGCAGCGGGTTCCTGCCA